>SNQJ01S0250197.1:0-12884 GCA_010110895.2 Picea sitchensis
CATCCACTTTAGTGGGGTTACTCCAAAATTAGGTTGTCCTCTTCCTTTTAGTAGTTAGAATTTGTGTTTTATTAGCATTAGCGATTCTTTTATATATATGATAAGAGAAGCTAACTTCTATGAACAGATAACTTGGTGACAATAGGATCCTAGTAGCACGGTGGTGCTTCAAGTATATAATTGGTTTGCTTACATTTTCTTTTAGTTTGATTCTTTTTATTTCCTTAGGATTTTAAAAATAACAATTTGGGCACTGTAAGAACCCCCCTCTACATTAATCCATGTGTGAAACAGGACCCATAAACTAGCAACAAGGACTCAAATATGATCAAGAGTTTGGAAGAAATCTCTCCATCCTAGCAGTATCTGGGATATCAATCTTTGCCTCACAAAAAGAACAAATATTGACAGCAGTGAAGAACCTATCTGCCTCTCCAAAAGTGATAGAAAAACAAGATTTGCATAAGCTACATCCACAAAAATATCTAGAAGCCTCCTTTGATCACCCTTTCCAACCTGTAGAGGAGATTGAAGAATCATTCAATGGAGAGAAAATGATAGAACCTAAGATTGAGGAGTTCTTGGCATGCATATCACCAGATCCAGTATGCATCCAAGAGACAAACCATCCAAAAGAAGATGATCTATGTGGCATGATAGAGGGAGACATGCATAGTGTTCTAAATGAGGAAGTGAACCAAGAACATCAAGATTACATTGAACATTGGTTCCAAATGACAACAAGATTGAAACACCACTCTCTTCTTCAACAACTCTCCACATCATCATCAAAGCAGTTGGTTCTTCGTATTCTAGTATACATTAAAGATTATCTTTCAAACCCGAGTATGAATGTATTTCTACACCTGTTACGCACATGGTTACATTGGAAATATTCTTACACGTGAGATTTAATTTCTTGTTCTTAGATAGGATAGAGTAAAAGTTGCATGTTAGTTAACCTAGTTCTAAATAAATGCAACATTTTTCGTGTTTCTTTTCAAATAAATAAAATGAGATGAATATACTATTGGTGATCTAACATCAAAAACCAAAACAACTTAAGATATTTCTTCTTCTTATTACATGCATGTTTCGGAGTAATAATAATAACAGTTGCTCATAAGCCTAATCTTTAAAATATTATGGGGATTTACAAAATCTTCAAGGTCTGCGTAATGATGCCCATAGGTAACCTGTACATCCTAGTTTCATATCAGAACTTGTTATTCAAGCATTCTTATCAAATAGTAGCAGGAGAGTGAATGAAACTTCTACTTGTGAGGGAACACAATCTTATATGGAGAAGATGAACTTGGGGACTAGAGACACAATTAGGTCATTCTCTCATGGACGCATCCACCACACATTAAGTAAGTTTGACCATGATATGTCTTTCGACTAATATCGATACATAAGTCTATTTTTCATACGAAAAATCGTTTATGGGAAAGCTATAAAATATCTTCCAACCCAATACCATCCCATCCTATAAAAATGTTTTCAAATATTCTCCCCCATTCACCCATGCGAAAACAATCTATAAATTTTATCTTAAGTGTAAATATTGGGACAAGAGCCTTTGATGGAAAATGGGTGTAAGAAGCTAACCCGTCGGGATATTGAACAGGTCTATTGGCAGCGGGTATCAGCCTGTGGTATAACTAGGAAAACACATCAGGGTACTGAACAAGCTCGTGAGAAATGGGGCATTCTGCCTGGGAAGGATATTTCTTAGATGTCAAAATTACCCCATCAGAGTATTGAATAGACTTGCTAGCAATGGGTTTTGATTTTGATGTCTTTCATTATGCCTAATCTATATTTTTCCGTATGAACAATATACTTGTGTAAATCGTTAAGAAGAAGCATGCATGGTTGAACAAAAGGCTAATGAACCTCATCTAATTGCCATTTGAGAATTTCTGTAAGATGGTCTTAAGACTTCATCATTCATACACATGATGTCATTGTCCTAGAGGTGGAACCCATAAGTGTAGGAGTCTAATAAACTGAAATGCGAACTTTATCAATATCATTTGAATGAGATAGATTCTTTGAGAAATTAAATAGGGATGACTAGTTTCCTATTGGTTTCTCATTTATTAAATACCACGTATCTCCTCATGTTCTCTTGTTTAAGGAAAAGAGGAAAAATCCCCCATCATAATTTACATGGTTTCTTGAGCATACAACTGTTAATGATTGATGAAATTGTATGTAATAGGTAATTTAAAAATTTCCTTTATGCTTGTAATATTTTAAAATAAATTTCATTTCCAAATTTACAAACATGAATACAATTTAATTTTTGGTTGTTTCTTCAAAGCATGGCATCAATGTATATTTCTTCTCTCATAATAATAGTATTGGTTTAGTTCTTTTAGATTTTTTTGTTCTGGTACTACTAGTACAGAAGCCAGTAGGTTTTTGTACCAACAGTACAAAAATTTAAATCTTTTTCAAGGGTACTTTTTGCAGGATATTTTCAGGAGCTCTCAGCTCTGGCATAGTTCATTTCTCTCCTTTAGTCAACATGCACCAGTTCCACATAGTCCACTTTCATCTTGCAAAAATTTTATGTGCTAATGAGAGTTTGAATGAGGACATGAAAACCAATGGGTTTGGGGGAGAGAGAGACATAAGAAATCTCAGTAGATTAACATTCATCAACTCTCTCTCCTAGATATCCATCAGTTCACAACCTTGCTCCACTTCATCTTCAAATTTCAGCAGTCTACATCATGATTTTGCAAACATTTCATCTAGTTTCCACTTCAACATGCATTAGAATTCAAAGCAAGGGTAACTTGAGGTAAAACTGGTACAAATATTTTTAATTTACTAAGAATGTGGAAAACATGATGCATAACCACTATTACCCACTCCACACTCCACTATTCATTATCACAACTACTCAATAAACCCTCCATATTCACTCCACTTGCCATAATGAATAATATACTCTGGTGATAAGACCAAGTAATGAAAAGGAAATATGTGGTATACAAATACAAAGCAACATCTATAGTGTCTTCTCTTCGTACATCATAAAGAATTCTTAAGCCATCTCAAAGAGGATGAAGTCATTGTTTCTTATCCAAGAAAAGAACCACAAAGTAAATATTGGTCTTAAAATTAATGTCCAAGTTCATACAACCACCATCACCAACATTTTATAAACCATTATCCATATGCACACCATTCACCACCACTCTGATACCTCCTCCATTGCTTGTCCTCCATTTTTATGATAATTTTGTTTCTCTGCTTGAAATCAATCTGTGGAAGTTTGAAAAGCGTCATTCCACAAGAACCAACACTTGCACAAAAGAAACAATGTCACATAAATCTATAAGCAGAGTATCATAAGTTCTTCACCTTGTTTGCATGAGCACATGCAAATCCTTGGGTTTGGGGGTGTGTTGAGCTCTAGTTTTTTCATATTTTCCGCCATACAAATACACTTATTATTACACCTTGTCCCCAAATTTTGTCACTAATATATCTCTAATTACACCAAAAACCTCCATTATCTCTTGTTATTCATCCTATGTGGTTAATACACAATTTTCCATATTTTTAGTGATTAAACGGATGATTATACAATATTTTTTTCGATGATTGTTTAATGCTATGTTTCTATGTCCAAGAAGCATGTTCTGTATTGTTCAGGTTTCGATATATGCATTGTCCATGTTCCAGTACCTGTATTGTTCATGTTTCGGTACCTGCATTGCAAGTCATCCGGTACTCCAAGTCATACGGTACCAGAAGGTTCTATAGTCAACTGAGACCTGCATAGTCATCTCATACCCATGCTCCATGTCATCTGGTACCCACACTCCATGTCATCCAGTACTCAGTTCTTCTGGTACCAATATTGCGCTCATCTGGTACTCCAAGTCATCCGGTACCAGAAGGTTCTACAAGTCATCTGGTACTCACAATCCATGTCATCTGGTACTCACACTCCATATCACCTAGTACTCACAATTCAACACATCCAATACTAGAATGTTCCAGAAACCATCCGGTACCAAAATGCTCCAGGTCATCTGGTACCAACATCAACAACAATCCGGTACTAGAAATAATTCAAAATTTTGGGAAGCTTCTAGAGGAAGCTCGGGTACATGGGTTTTGTCCAGAATGATGTTTTCATGTGGACACATGAGACAAAATTCACCCAACTCCTACGTGTGGACCTCTAGCTCAGGGGGAATGATTCTGCCAAAATTAGCAACAAAACTCAAATTGCCAACTTGCACCTCGATTTACATGCACATGGGAGCATATCTTGCAACAATGAAAAATGGGTTTTTAGAAATATCCTCCATCTATAGAACCCAGAAATTGTTTTATAAATTTTAAATTGGTTTGGAAGATATGGGTGGATCCATAACTCGAATCTGCCCAAATTACAATAAAACCCAGATTTTTGTGATTTTGCTCAAAAAAATTGTTAAATTGGTTTTAACCAAAATATGAGTTTGGGGGATTTGGTTCTATCTTATCCCTTTGTATTTAATGTATAAATAAGAACCTCATAGGGTTGAGTAGGATCCATCATTTTTTATTTAAAATTTGTATTCGAGAGAAATTCATCATATTAGAGACATGAAATTGATGAGCAAAAGGTTGTAATTAGAGATTTTGATTTCTAATAAACAAGAACAGTTCATGGCTGAGATTTGATGCATCATCCCAGTTCCAATCTGAATTAGTCTTCCAGGAGCATGCCTGGGTTGGGTAGGGCCCCTCGATCCGGGTATGTCCCTGTTGTTATTTATTTTGCTAATTAGTTTATGAATTTGATTGGATTTGATTTCCATGAACTGTATGTTTTAATTCAGCAATTTGATTCTGCAATTGGTTTCATGAGCAACTCGAATTTATTCCCTTCCACTCAAAGAATCATCATTTTTCATTTAACCACAATCATACTCATTTTCCAAGCTTCTAATATATGTGTTCTCATGCTACTCTATTTATGTGCTTGATGATTATTTGACCAACGATTCATTGCTTTGTGCCTTGCTTTAATTATGTCCATTCATTCTTGATTAATTTGACATCTATTTGTTGCTCACATTATTAAATAGTGTTTTTCCTTCCTAGCTGTGTCAAATGTGTAAAACAAAGTTTTGATCTTTAGTTGGATATTTGAATTCATTTATGAATAGAAGACACAAAAACATAGGTTCAAAACTGCACTTATTACTTACAATTTAGAGTATGTGGCATCCTTCATGATGTGCTTACTAATTGATTAGCCATGCATGGGCATCTACATTTGTTTATGAGAAGATTTCCCTTCTCTTTTCTTCATTCTTTGCACCCAAAACTTGCACATTAACACACACCACCCATTATGCATCTTTTCATTTTCATTCATCTTCTTTCCTTGCTTGGTTGATTGCAAATCCTCTAAGTTCTACAATTGTAACCAAGAATCCATTTCATTTTCTTCAACCATGTTTCCATATTTTATTTGACTGTGTACATTCAACCCTTTGAGTCAACTATATAAGCATTCCTCCCTTCTTTATGATTATTCTTTGTTGAGTTCTACAATATACATTGAAAATTCTATGTTCATCTTTTCGTAACCCATCTAACATTCATCTTTCTTGACAGAGTTGGTATTTCTTTTCTATCGCATAAGAATTTCAATTGTTTTCTTCAAATCTCTACAACATCATCTTTACTTATTCCTTCTCCTTCTTCTCCATGATTGATGCATTTGACTGTGGATGATTTCGAGTTTAGATTTAATTTGCAGCCTTGTTTGATTGTCTTTTGCTTAAGATTGATTTTATATTGTTTTCATCAAAATTCCTACATTTTGCTTTCAGATTGCTTTATTTTCCTATACCTTTGGATTACTTGCACTTTAATTTCACATAGTTTCAATCACCAATGGACAGATTAGAGGTCTAGCTTGTGAGATATGGCCTTCTCGCATTGGAATTCTTCCTAAGGTGTTAGTTTCTATCTTGAATTTCATTTCCGTTTGCTTATTTATTTTATTGCATTTATGTGTGGATCCCCTACAGGAAATAATCATTGAAGGACATAAAACCTAAGTATTCTACTCAAGATAATCACATGAACATCACGATGAGTGCATGAAAGACTGTGATCTAAGCCTTTATATAACTAAGTATTCCTACATCCCAGTGATGAATCCTTAGTGTTAATTTGTTGTAGTGTGGGTTTGAAGATTGTTTGTCGGCTTTACATTAGGCTAGACTACGCTTTGATCCTACATTTCCTGGGCCTGCACCTCGAAGCTTATGAGCCTCGGTTGATAATTAAATGTGGGAATTAATAGTTCATATATATAGCCCAACAAGGTGATTGATTTCTATGAGTTATTCTATCACTTCTTGAATAACCAACTCTTCTATAGTTATCTCTTTTTTCATGATATATTCCATCTTCCTTCTGTCTTGAGTTTGATCCATTCTTTGTTTGCCTCTGCAACTGATTTGAGATTTGCATCACCTAAGCATTTAACTTATTTTTTTATCTTATAATCCTCTCATTGTCTTCGTTGTATCTCTGTACTTATATCATTAGGCTTCTCACAATCTCTATTAATGTTTATTGATCCCCTCTACCTTGGTGTCCATTTGATTTTGTCTCTGCATTACCAACACTAATATTCTGTCCTTTGGACTCTTTATCATGGCAGGAAGCTCCCTCTCCTTCTTCCATTTCTTGAATATTCATTCCTATATTGAAATGATATGTTTATACCCCCTAATTCTACAAAATGTGAAAGCAACCATTTTGTTAGAATTATGCATATTATAGCAACCATTTTGTTAGAATTATGCATATTATAAATAAATATATTATCAATTCATGAATAAATATTATCATTCTCCAAATTATAACAATTCAATGTTATTCTCCTCTTAATCATCTTTCCAACAACTATACTCTTTCCCCAATCTAATATCTGAGCTGAAATTTATGGCTTCCCAAAAAAGTCACTTTCACCCCCCCTTTTTTTTTGTTTTGCAACAGGATATTGTCGAATTATTCCACAACCCCTTTAAATCAATATATAATTAAAATTATGCACAGGTGCTTCCTTCAATCCACTTTCCTTGTGACCACGGCTCTAAACTAGAGGGTTATCCACTCTAGTGACATTCCTTTAGCGCTTTTCCCTTATTCTTCTACACAAGAGCTTGTTCGCAGAATGTCTGAGGGCTTGGTTACTTCTAGGCCCTTCGTGCCTCAACCCCTTTACCTTAACATGAGACCATTGTTGGAACCAATTCCTCCAGACTTTTTCCTTCATCTATTCTCCCATTTCAATATTCCAACTCTCTCGAAGTCAACTTCACCGAAAACTTGTATTAACTCCCCTAGTAGATCAAATGGTTGAGATTTAATCCCCCTTCGACTAGACGATCCCCGATCATATGGAGGCTTCAACAAGATCAACGATCACGACTTAATATGACATTGACATGGATAGTCCTTAATCAATTTGGGACTTCAGTGCTCTGGGACTCTGGAGAATTACAACTCCCAATTCTCTCAACTCCCCCAGGGTGATACTCGTCGAACCTCTTACCCTATCCTTCCACTGTTAATCGGACGGTCACGAGAACTCCCAAAGGATATTAGATCAACAAACCATGGGAATTATCTACTCCATACATCCAAGACATCACAAATATATATTTGTTCATCTTCCTTGGAGTTATCCTTGTCAAAGTGGTCATAAAGGAACGATGACCACTTACCGTCAATTAGCACCTCTCGTTATGCTATCCTTCCACCAGGCTAATCCAATGACTACGACTTAATGAGATGGACAATCCTTATTCACTTCATTTATTCGAAACTTAGGGACTCTATGATATCACAACTCCCAAGTTGTTCAACTCCCCTGGAGTTCTACCTACCAAAGTACTTACACCATCCTTCCACTTCTTGATCCAACGATTGAGAAAAGTCTTGAAGGGATCTTCAATCGATGGTCTGCATGCGATCATTACGTTGCCTTTGGCACTTTCACTAGCATAGATGATGTATTTTCTTGGATTCCGTAATCTTGGATATGACATGTCATGTTGATGTCACCTATGGTGATGTGGACCCTTGGTATATTGTGTTCCACATGTCACCCATAAATGGACAGGTTGAGGCCCAAAAAGAACTGAATTGATGTGACATGTGTCCCCACACAACACCCTTCCCACATGGCATAAGACATGTCATCAACTAAGAGGAAAATCCACATTTCTCTTCCCCAAATCTGATGGCCTATGGATTTTCACTTTGTGGCTTCGACACTTCATGATTTTCCTAGTCTCCAGTAATCGTCGAAGTGGTGAACTTCCAAAGTCTTAAAACTTTTCTATCCTTCCACCTAGAATCTACGACTTGCATTACTTTGAATTTCTATCAGATCGGATAGATGGCAAGACTTCGTGACTTCGGCCTTCAGGATTTCATGCTTTTTCCCTGTCTCCAATAATCATTGAAGCAACGAAGTTCCAAAGTTTTCCATCTCCTGCTTGGCTTGGATCAATGATTGATGATCGACCTGTTCGATTTCATGGCTGGGACTTGATCCCTCCCAGCCTCTGGTTTCACCTTTATCTGACGATCCTTGTTTACCTGACTCCTCATATAGCAATCTAGAGCTCCTTGATTCAATGGTTTTGATCGATTTCAAATTCAAAAGGGAACGATCAAAATTCCATGATTCTTTACAAAGAATATATATTTGCACGATGCTCTGACTTCTACACAATCTCTACAACTCTATCTCTCATGAGGTTTAATATCTCGAAGACATATTCTTTCATAACCACAATACCATGTCCAATAGTTCTGGCCCATACTGGCTTGGTGTTTCAACTAGAAGCTTTGATACCAATCTATAACGTACCGAACCACCCACAGGTTGGCCACGCTACTTCAAAACTCACTTATGAACTAATTTTGAGTTCTGGTAAATTTTAATTAATAAATAGGCATGAAAAATTCACATGCAAAGACAAATATTCATGCTATAGTATAAAGAATGTTTAAACATGCAATGCATAGCAATAACCCAAAATTAGGCACATCAAAATGAACATATCAGAGATATTAATCAATACACAACGAAAATAAATGTATAAGAAAATAAACACATGACAAAGAGAACTTAACTTTAATGAAATGAATCAAAAACTAGTTGCAGACCAAGGACATTCCACCCAACCATAAACATTGTTGTTCCAAGTCTCAACAACAATGTAACCCCCGAGCCAGGGCTATGAATCCACAAGGACGGTTCCAGAGTGTCACTTAGCTTCTGCAACCAATCAACACTCAAGCTCTCAGAGGATTCTCAACACACACAACAATCCAAAGTACACCAGTTATGTTCTACCCAACCTACACAACCCAAGAGAATGGACCCCCTTCTTTGCCACATTGTCCCTTAGGTTGTTCACCTCCTTCCAGGGCTCCAGTGCATCTGGTCAAGAATATTGATGCTAGGACTCTCATGATTTGTAGCTATGGAAAAACTTAATATATGCCAATGCATCTCAGAAATGTAGGCATTAATTCAGGGATGGTATACACCAACAATCATTACAGCCAACAAAACCATGGATCCTCTCGAACAATTTGTTTTTCTTTCCCACACCAAGATCAAAATGAATGAGGAATGAAGAGTGGGTGAAAGAATTAATGGAGAGATAATAATGAAGGTTCTCAACGATGAACAGTGAAAGAGTGAGTGAGAAAACCCCCTAAACAACCCAAAAATGTGTTTATGTAGTTATTTTTGGAATTCAAGAACCCAGTTGCCTTCCCTCATGTAACTAATATTCTCTATTAAAAAAAAAACGGGTAATTAAAATATAAAACAAATACTTAGCCCCTCAAGCCCCCTCTCTTGTGGAATCATAGCCCCCTATAACTCTTGTCCTTATCCATCTAGCAACCAGTGATGTATTTATTATTAATAATCATCAAAACATTCCATTTATTTAATTGTTTGGGCCCTCTGGCCTTTCATAAATTCACAAAATACATTATTTAATATGTGGCTCAAAACTGGAGTATTAGAGGTATGGTATTGGTATTGGTATTGGCAATGGTATTTCTATGGTATGGTATGGTATTGGAAATGGTATTTCTATGCATAGCATTTCCATGCAATGGTATGGGTATGCAATCATATGGTATTGGTGTGGTATTGGTATTGGTATTGGTATTGGAAATGGTATTGGTATGGTATGGTATGGTATTGGTATTCGTATTGGTATGGTATTGGTATTGGTATTGGTATTGTCAATGGTATTGGTATGGTATGGTATGGTATTGGCAATGGCATTGGTATGGTATTGGTATGCATATCATTGTCAATTCATACTATTGTCAATGCATATCATTTCCAATGGAATTGGGATGGTATTGGTATTGGTATTGGTATGGTATGGTATGGTATGGTATGGTATTGGTATGCATATCATTGCCATGCAATGGTATTGGTATTGGTATGGAATGGTATGGTATTGGTATGCATATCATTTCCATGCAATGGTATTGGTATTGGTATGCAATGGTATGGTATTGGTATGGTATTGGTATTGGTATTAGAAATGGTATTGGTATTGGTATTGGTATTGGTATGGTATGGTATGGTATTGGTATTGATATGGTATTGGTATTGGTATTGGTATGGTATGTTATGGTATTGGTATTGGTATGCCTATCATTTCCAATGCATACCATTTCCAATGCATATCATTGCCAATGGTATTGGTATTGGTATGGTATGGTATGGAATGGTATTGGTATTGGTATGGTATTGGTATGTGTTACCCCCTATCCTAGGGGTAACTAAGGAGATTGTGTCTCAAGGCCCATGGGTTCCATACATGGAGTGCCGAGAGTCGAACGACCTAAGCATGGCCCTGGATTAGTTCAACCCTGTAATTTTGAACTAAAGTTAATTTTAGGGGTAAATTTTGTATAAATAAACAAAAAGTGACATTCATTTTCATCATAGCTTGTCATTGGAGACAATTAGGTCTGAAATTAGCACCCTAGTTGGGCATACTTGGATGCAATAGTGATGTGCTACTCTCTTAGAGGCACATTTTTTCAACTTGGATCAAAGCTTGTGAAGTGTTTTGGAAATCTAGTCTTATTTTGCATGATTATTCTTGGTGCAAGTAAGTAAAATCTATATTTTGTCATCAAGTTGAATGGTTAATTGTATGGCTTTATTTGCTCATATAAGATTATGAAATTGCATTCCTAATGAATGTTAGAAGTGAAGGAATTAAGGTGCTACTTTTTCACTTTTTATTTTCCAAGCTTCATAAGATTGCTCTAGTAATTGTCTAAGTTCCAATGCCCTAAAATACTAGCACCTTGGAACTATTGATCAATTATTGTTGCTACGTATTTTGAATCCTAAAAAATTCAAGAAGAAGGAGACACTAGGGCCTAGAAGAGCCTACCCTAGTATCTCTCCTTATCCAAGCTTGAGGATCTAGGGAGACTTAGGGAGCTACTCTTCCTAGACTCATTCCTCTTTGGATTTGAGTAGTATCATTTGTTTACAACCCTAAAAGAGAGAGCCGCTAGCTTGACTCCATCACCCAAGAAGGCACTAGTTTCTCACCTCATCACCTTGACAAAACTCCAAACTTATTCTTCTACTTGATACCCTACTAATATAGCCTAATAATTGACCTAGACTAGACTACTATCTCTTAAAGCTTGTTGCTGCTACAACCCTTGTTTTGCATCCCTGACAAGCCTACTAACTAACTAGACTAACCCAAAATTTGCACAAGCCTATGAATTATCACCCTAAGGCATTGAACTACTTATTGTTGTTATTCTAAGTGAATTTCTGAATTTGTTGTTTTTATCATTACTTTTATTGTCATTGTGTGCAGCCCTAACAACCTACATTAACAAGAGAACTGCCCAAAAAATTGTACTAGGTAAGTTGCCATCATTTGATGCCAAAATTGTATATGTTATTTCCTTTAAGAAGTGCCTTTTCTAGAGTAGGTTATTGTTGTCATCACTGTCAATTTGTTGTTGTTATAAGTGTTTAGACAACCCTTTGAAAGACATTACTTGATTTGTATCTATTTAGAATTTGCAAGTGGAAAAAGTATTATCATTGTGAAAGCTTTAATATCTCTTTATATTTGTCCAAACAAATTGCAATTTCTAGATATAGTGCAGTTGCTACATATTGATTTTTTTTTCCATGTATAAACTTGTCTAGTAGCATATTTTTAATCATAAAGTCATTATTTGTTCAAGCATTGATATCATTGATTATTGCTATAAT
Source organism: Picea sitchensis (assembly GCA_010110895.2). Lineage (NCBI taxonomy): Eukaryota > Viridiplantae > Streptophyta > Pinopsida > Pinales > Pinaceae > Picea > Picea sitchensis. The sequence continues at coordinate 12,353 of SNQJ01S0250197.1, forward strand.
GTTTGTTGTTTCATTGGTAAAGGGGAGGTACAAATTACCCTTACTCCCCTTTGACCCTTCAACAAAATCAAACTAGTGACTTTACTCTTTTTAGTGACCTAGAGAGAGGGGTGGTATTGTCTTTTCTTTTCCCCTTCATCAACCAACTAGGTCCCAGGACGTCTCCCTTGGAGTGAGTATTTTCTCATCCTAAATAGAAAGAGGTACCATTTTGGGGTGATAGTGACTTGGCTACTTCCATTTTACGCCAATCAAGGCCTACTTGCCTTTAGGCTTTGGGAAAGTACAGATTATTCGATAACAATAACAATATGGTATTGGTATTGGTATTGGTATTGGTATGGTATGGAATTGGTATTGGTATTCGTATGACATGGTATGGTATGGTATTGGTATTAGCATTGGTATCATATAGGTATTGGTATTGGTATTGGTATGGTATTGGTATGGTATGGTAATGGTATTGGTATGGTATAGTATGGTATTGATATTGGTATGGTATTGGTATTGGTATTGGTATGCATATCATTGC
>SNQJ01S0250198.1:0-12884 GCA_010110895.2 Picea sitchensis
TTTTGGGTAACCTGATCTCTTAGAAAATGGTATTTAATTGGGATGTGTTTGGTTTTAGATTGCATTACTGGATTTTTAGAGATACTTATGGCACTAGTGTTATCACAATTAATAGTGATGGGGTTATCATATCTTATTTGTAAATATTCTAATGTTTGTTTCATCCAAAGAACTTGTGTGCAGCAGGATGCAACATTAATGTATTCTACCTCTATTGTAGATAGTGATATGGATGCTTGTTTCTTACTTAGCCATGCTACCATACATTTTCCTAGAAAAAATTATCCTCCACTGGTTCTTTTCCTATCATCTATACTACCGGCCCAATTTGGATCATTGTATGTAGTTAGATTGAAACCTTTATCTTTTGGATACCATAATCCAAGTTATAAAGTGCCTTTAAGATATTTGAATATTCTCTTTACTGCTTTTAAGTTAGTTTCTTTTGGTGCATATTGGAATCTCCCCACAAGTTCTACATCCTGTATGATATTAGGCCTTGTTTCTATTGAATAGAGCAAACTTCCAATCATTGATCAGTACATTGTTTGGTACACTTTTGGTGAATTATCTTCTAGGCTTAGTTTACATCCAGTGACCATGGGAGTACTCATGGGTTTAATGTCCTTCATTTGGAATTTCTTTAGCATTTCCTTGACATATTTGTCTTGGGAAACAAATATTCCAATTTCTGTTTTCCTTACTTGTAAACCTAAGAAAAAGGTCAGTTCTCCCAGCATAGACATTTCAGATTCTTCTTGCATTTTGGTTGCAAAGTTTATGCTTAGTGTAGTAAGATTACTTCCAGATATGATGTCATCTACATATGCCACCACAAAAATCAAGTTTTGATCCTCAATTTTGATGTATAAGTTGATGTCAGTAGTCCCTCTCTTATATCCTTGTTTTTGCAGGAACTGATCAAGGCTTGTTTAAGACCATACATGGCCTTTTTTAGCTTGCACACATAGTCCTGATTTTCTATTAACATGAATCCTTCTGGTTGCTCAACATAGACTCCTTCTTATAGTGTTCCATTAAGGAATGCTGACTTGACATGCATCTGATATATTTTGAAATTTTTGAAGCATGCAAATGCCATGAACATTCTTATGGCCTCAAGTCTTGATACTGGAGCGAAAGTCTCTTCAAAATCAATACCTTCCACTTGGGAATATCCTTTGCAAATCAATATGGATTTGTTCTTTATAATCTCCCCATTTTCATTTAGTTTGTTCTTGAAGATTCACTTGGTTCCTATCACATTCTTGTCCTTGGGTCTTGGAACTAGTTCCCAAGTCTAGTTTTTCTCTATTTGGTCTAGTTCTTCATTCGTTGCTTCTATCCAATATTTAATTTTGCTAGATTATTTAAATGAATTAGGTTCTATTAGGGATAACATTGCTTGTTATGAGTCAAAAGAGAGTTTCCTTCTTGTTTCCACTCCTGCATGACTGGTCACCCGGGTTTTCAAGGAAGCAATTACAGCCGTCATATGCATAACAGATCCAACTGCTGATCTGAATAGGGCCATTTCACAATATCGAGTATTGGAATATTGTAGTCATGCGATGTGAAAACCCCCGAAACACAAAATCATGATGCGTGCAGTAGTTGGGCCCATGGTCACAGCCTGAGGTCATATGGAAAATGGGTCCAGGAGGAAAGGTTGGCGCCCATAGCATAGAGCTGACCAAGGTGGAGTTCCAATGAAGAAATCACAACTATCGGATGCAAAGCAGATCCAACCGTCCATCTGAGTCAACCGATTTCGTGATATAGGGTATGGGGAGATTGTAGTCAAGTGATGTGAGGGCAGCCCCCAAAACGTGAAATCACGATGTGCCTAGGAGTTGGGCCCATGCTCATGGCTCGAGGTCACATGCAGGACAAATGTGGTGAAGGAGAAGCTGGCACTAGGAGATTTGGGAGCACGAAGGAAAGAGTGTGAATTTCATGATATCTACACCAAAAGATGAAGATTCCCATGTGAGTTAAAGAGCGAGACCATCATGGTTTCAAGATCATCGGGTGAGCTTAACAAATCTTCCAACAACGCACAATAACCCCTGTGCATTTAGCCTTGTTGCAATCCCGAGAAGGAGCAGTAATTGAAAGCAGTTAATGGAAGGAAGGTCGGGTGGTTGAAACCTCGAATTACTCAGTAATTACAAGTATGGAGGACTCGACCGTGGGGACTGAATCGTCATCCCATTGTACCCCTATGGGCATATTTTCCTGCAAAGACCATACTGATCTGAGCTCGTGTTTGACGGAAGAATGCCCACACAGTTTGACAGAGTGGGAGCCGTCTGGAAGATTTGAATGCAGGGTCCTGATCATGCTCATGGTGGTTGCAACAATTCTCAATATGCATGCAGTTTTGATATTTTGATAGGGTCGTCAACTGGTTGAGAAGAGCTCCCTATTTTGTAATGTTTTGATGCCAAAACACTGGTTCTCTGGTTATGTATTTGTTTTTGAGACTTCTTGATTAATCTAATTCATCTTTCTTCTTCCATCTTATTTGCCTCTGATACTGAGAGAGTTCATGATTGACTGATTCACATGGATTGTTATAATTGTATTATGATGAATGTTTGATTATAATGTTGTTATAATGTCTTCTAGTTTCCTTGAAAATTTGAATTCAAGAAGGATATTGTGTTAGATTTTTTTCCTCCTTAGGCCGTTGGAAGACCTGATGTCCATAGCAGACCAATATGCCTTCTCACCAAAGTCTTCCCTCTATTCACCCTTACTCCAACTTACTGACCCAAGTTGATACAAGACCTCAATTGCTTATGCATGCTAGTCCAGTTTTTTTGTGTTAAAATGATATCATCTCGAGTCTACACCCATTTGACCTCTTTAAAAACCAACTCGTGACATAAAAATATGATGGGTAATGGGCTTAACTTCGACGCAATCTGGAGGTGACTTATAGTTCTAACAAAATATAACAAATGAAAATTGATCCAATGCATGGTGTGAACATTGTTTGCAATTCCCTGTTATTGTGTTTTCATGAATGAATGAATGAATTTCGTTATGAGTAGATGGAACTGTGAATGTTAGGATAAGTTTCAATTGTTTCTATTTTTTCGAGTGATGCAAAGGGTGCACATAGAACACAAGGAGTGCATTGACAAAATTTGTTTCAATTCTGAAGCTCAGAAAAGATAGCATGAAACTTTCCCTTGCAAGGAGTGCAAGGTGACTGCTACAAGGAGTGCATAGTCATCCACAAGAACTTGAACCTGCGTAAGAATCTGGTGCAAAGTGTGCACATAGAAAAAGGATAATGTCAGGAGGGAAAGAGGAATTTCTCTTCGAGAAATCCTTTGGATATGAGTTATCGAAATCCATGAATGCAAGGAGGGCGCGGGAAGTTGGAGTCTTCATGAGGCCAAGCTCAGGAGGGACAACAATTTTCCGAAGTGTAGTCGAAATCTGAGAGACGAACTCATAAAAAATTCAAGGTAGAGACCGTTGAAGACTTAGAAACTTTTAGATTCAGGTGAAACAAAGCTCAGGAGGAGGAGCAGGAAAAACCGTTAGATCGGTTGTAGAGAGAATCTGGACCATTAGATTAATGCCCAGTGACTAGAGGAAGCATGAGGGGAAGATCAGATCTGGACCGTTAGATCTGAGTGCGTGGACTAACAATCATTGGATCCAGAGATAAGTGCATGAGTTTTAACCTTTGGAAGTGCGGAGGGTGAGAAAACTCACGAAACACAAGTTCACGAAACGATCATAGCCGTTGATCGAAGGAAGGTGTGGGTCGTAGATCTGTTTCCAAGAAATTCATGAGTTCGGATATCGGGAGAAGAGAAGGGAGAAGTCCTCCAACTTCATGAACCACTAAGTCCCAAGTTCGCGAAGGAGAAAATAGGACCATCATATCACACAGATTGTGGACTGTTGATCTGACGTGATGAGAGTGCAGATTTCGAGTTTCAGAAATTGGGAGGACGAGTGAACAAAATATTCTGGGGACGCGAAATGTGAAACCGCTAAGCGCTTTAGAGATTGGCCCTAGGTCATAGTGAGGGATCATATCATCGAAGGTTAATGGAGAAGCTAGCATGCTCTAGGCCCCACTTCAGGATTTCGGGAGTCAGAGAGTTGGGGTTGGCGCAGGTGAAAAAACTTGACACACGAATTCGTGAAGTGCCTGTTGGTCAGGCGGGTGGTCACAGTCGTGGTCATGGAAGTGAAGACACTTAGCCTAAGAAGATATAAGCTCCCAATTTGGGTGGAATTTGGAAAGTTCTGAGGAGAGAACCCGTGGGTCTCATACGACCTGTGCATTTGGATAAATGACCTATGTAAGTGGGTTTGGAGTCTAGCAGAGACTCAAAGAGTCGATCCGACTCAGTTTCTTGATTGATCCTAGACCAGGAGGTCACACAACCCTTAGGATAAAAGGGGGGTCTGCATTAGTGGTCCACCTCTAGCCCGCGGTACCCCACCAACAAATGGTCTCAAATGTTCTATAAAGGCCACACCAAAAATCATGGCTTGTCACATGATTAACCACCACTCTGAAGTCTCTAGCACACATAAATTAAATAATTGTTCATATTGGGCCTCAATCATGCATGCCTCAGACAAACCCCGCAACACTGGGTCCAAGAATGCATGCAAATCATCAATCTGACTATGTAGATCTAGGTCACCTCTTGGTGGGGCATGTGATGTAATTTCCCCCACATCATCTCGACGTTTGCATCATCCAATTTTAGCCTGGACCTCTAAGGCCTCCACCACACACTCATAGACAACGGTTGCTTCGCGTCCTCCCAGTCCAACATATTCAATCAAAAACATGGTTACCCATCAACACTATGTCACAAAAAATCACATAAAGAAGACACACATACAAAAAAATGAAATATTCTCTACTCATCGATCCCAATCCTTCGTAGGAGGAAAGGAACATAGAAGGATCATATCAATAATACATGCCGACATATGGGCACTCTGGAATGAACTGGGGGGTTTTAAACCAAAACTCTTTATACCACTCAGTAAAGTAGTGCCCTACAAAGCCACCACCCTATTGCACTAGGATCCTAACCCACCGCCTCAAGCATGTCCATGTCACTGGTAAAGGGTCCAAAATCAGATTTGGTCATAGGAGTAAGACTTGTTCTATGAAAAAAATGCAAAGGATGAAACCATAAGAAAAATCTACATCCCTTTCTCCACCATCACAACCTAGTTATTCTACCATGCACTCTCTCATCAAGGATGCCCAATAAAATTCTTGACCATTGAGCACTCACTCCACAAACCCCATGTGTGCTCCAGATATGCATTGGGGTGATAAGGATCCATAAATACTTATGAACAACAAAGCCACTACTCAAGTAAGCAAGGAATCAACCTGGTTCATTCAGACTACCCCACCTTCAAAACATCCTGGGAAATGTAATGGTGGGAAGATAGTTGATGAACCATCTCCCCTCCCACCATTCAAGGATATACCTCAAGAGAAATTCCCTCGATGGAGAGTTTGGCTAGGAAGTAAATTTCATTCTCCACTAAAAACCTCAACATATTGGCCACAAACCACAAATAGTTGATGGTCCTCATGCCACATCTCAACTAGAAATTTCAGAAAATCCGCATGGGATCACATCAAAGAACAATCAAATGATTTCAACAAGACAAAGTTGGCCATTTGAAAATGAATCCCGACATCATTAACCACCTCTGTACAGAGGGAATCCCAATCCTTCTCTCACTAGTGCACAAGAATGATTCCTATCCACATGCAAATCCCACCCTCCACCACCCAAAAATTCATGTTAGTTTTCCATTGAGAAAAACATATAAAAAATCACCAATCAAAACCTTATGCACCAATAGTGCATCTGTAGTAAAAAAAAGAATGTCAGACAGTGCAATTATTTTATGAAAAGTCATGTTGTTTAACACGAATATTCGTATTAAATTCACATGGACAAAATCACACCTATCCATCGATTAGTTCCATTATTTGACATGCATGTTCTTCTTACATATGCGCTTATAAACGTAGGAGATATCCTACCAGTCATGTCGATGTCGGTGCCACTAAAACTCCATCACTTACATTGCGCAGTAGGGACAACCAGATTATAGCCATTCTAATCAGAGCATGTATATTCTAATAATCCACACTATTTTCCACTTTTTTCATGAAAAGGGGACCATATGACCATCCGTACAACTTGAAGAAAAAATTCAAAATTTAAAAAATATCAGGCATTTAGAATCCCTTACCCAGATCTCTCGCAAAAACAATCTGATATCCCAAGGCCATGTAACATAGCTTGATATCTCACTGGTTAGTTAGATCCATGTCAATTCTCGTCACAACATGTACAAATGAGGTGGAATTGTGGGCCCCCACCACCATTTATATGCCTGGAACCCAAACTTCTGGTCACTCATATGGGAGCTCAGGAACTCCAATTTTCAAACCGTTTTCACCATTAAGATCCTCATTATCTAGTATACACAATGGTATGGTATCATTTACACTTTACACATCTTCCCTGGGGCCTCATCACAGATACCCATGGAATAAGTAAGTTTTCTTACCCTAAGTTTTTTCAAGTTTTCGTAAAGTGTTCTTTATTATTAGATATTTTTCACTTTGGGTATTTTATTTTTAGATGAAAGTACTCAACAACCTCATATCACATACCATGTGGACATCCCATGGTCCCTTTAGGTATATGATTGAAACTGGCGTATAGGAACCCCCTCTGAGAACACTTGAATTTACCAGTATCACCCTTTGACATTTGCCTTTAGGTTTCCTACACCCGGTAATACAACACCTTCATCCAATCCCATATGCATTTAGGTGTTGACTTTGTCGGTAATTTCTTACTCCACTTGCATGAGTTCTCTCATATCTTTTTACATCCCCCAGGCACTAAAACACTAATGTTGTTTTATCCCATAGATACATGGAGTCTAGAGTAGTTCACATATCTGAGAATACACCTCATTTTTGTCCTCATCATATTGTTGGCCTATTCACCCATGGAATCCCTTCTTTTTTCAAGTTTTGAGTGGATTATATTGAATTCAAATTTCCATTTTCATTGGCCTCCCATCTCTTCCAAGATCATGTGACCATCTAAAAATAAATCCATCATCCATTCATCTAACACAAGAACCCACCCATGGCCCCCCCACCCTTCATTTTGTACCCAGTAATTGTGTCCCCATAAGGCCAATCCATATTTTCATAGGGGCACCCATTTTTGTGTGTGCACATTCAACCCAAACTATTTCATTTATTTTTTGGATTGTATAAAGTTCCTTTTTATTTTCATCATTTAAAAATACGTAGTCCATCATATTCGATGGCATCATTTTTCACTTGGTGGTAACCCTTGTCTTACTTCATGATAGTTTTAGTTTTTAGTACCAATTGAAGACCTCTGAACTTGATTGGACATTACATATATATTTTTATTTATGAAAACTCATCACAAATTTTCCTTCCATGTTTGAGATAAAGTTCTCATTCCATAACTATCATTTGTCATTAACGATGCCCTTGAGGGAGATGTAGATATATACTCAACAAGTTTTCAGTTAAAATATCATTCCAAGATTCATGTTTGTCATTGTAAAATTACTTATGGTTCAGACATGAGCATGGGGCATGGCTACCTCATTTGTACAATTTTTTTTTTTTGTGATAATGTAATTATTGTATAAGTATTCTCCCCCTCTTTCTCCAAAGGACCGTTCTTCTCTCTCTCTCTCTCTCTCTCTCTCTCTCTCTCTCCATACAAGTAGTAGTGCACACCATAAAAGAAATGATGTTGTATTTAGACTATATAATTTCTCCTAACCTCACACATTAGGGGGCATCTGATATCAACTAAAAAACGCTCTTCAAGCAATACAAGAAATCATTAGATAAGTCATCGATTTAATACACCAAAAATTCATACTCACAAGTGTTGATGAATCTCACTCAGAAAAATAAAGAAATTATGGAAATAAGTCTACAATGACTCAGGGAAACTTACCAAAAGACAACTCGCTCCATTAGTGCAATCAACATGACTTTTCAAGAAAATACTCATGCTAACAATGCATCAACCCGGTTGGTAAAATAAAGAGTCATGCTATCCACATGACGAAGCAATTCCTTGATCAAATTTCCTCCATTCATGGCACCACCTACATGCGCATCACACTAGTCACAGAGCTGGCTCTACAGTTCGATAAAATGTAACTTAGAGGTCACTCCATCTCCTGGAGTATATCAATTCAGACTCTGAGCAAGTTAATTTGAAACATGGTGATAGGCTATTTAAACAGGTATGGGTACGCATTCAAAAATACATAAGCGACAATGTAAGGTTATGCTATAAAATTGAGATGCCAAAGCATCCATGATTTCCCTCAATTCCATTCATTACTTCATATCTTGAGTTGTATGGTGTATTGAATGCCTTGCCATCCAAGATTTCAGTGCACTATTTCATGCCATCATATGTACCAAAGAGAGAAAGAGAGGTTGTTGATATGAATGAAAATATCCCTCCCAAGGAGGATAGGGGGATACCATTTTATTCTCTACACTTGCATCACATTATCAATTCAAAGACTGCATCCATCAGTAACCATTTCCTATTTTTCAATTTCTCATTGCATCTTTCCATTAATGCATTTGTTTACGCGTGATTATTCTTTCTTAATGCTTGTTTACACTGCATGCATATCTAATAACTAATCTATGGTGTCACTTCATTCCTATGGTGACATATCGGGCTGTAGTTTTCTCACACGTGTGGTTTATTCAGCCCAAAATAGTCCCTAATATGATAGTGTTTTTAGTTTGACTATAGGACCTAATAAAAATCAATAATGTTACCTTCTAGGTTCTTATTTGTTATAAACGTCCCTAAACAAAAGTAAGGGAAAATTTGACAAGATACCGAATATCACCTAAATAACAATGCCTTTCTCTCTTTATACTAGATAAGTTATATCCTAGAGGGGAATCCATATGGTAAACCTAGCTCAAGATGTTGTAAAAATGTGGGAACAAAATATCTTATAAAACATAAATGGATTTGGAATTTTTTTTTTTTGGGGGTAGAGGTTGAAAGGGAAGACTAGTGTTTTATTTTGTTTGGGCTATGGGGCCATGCACATATATTTAGAGGGAAGTTATATGAAACATATAGGAGCTATTTTCATAGTCAAGGACATGTCACAGCTACCCTATATTTGATGAGTAACTATCACAAATTAGAGGAAGGAAAGGGACTTTGTAGCGAGATCCACATCCAATACACATATAAGGGTGGATTTTCCCAAAAGATTCTAAACTGTGCATTAGCTCTCGAGATGTCTATGGTATGAGTTCTTTGCTTTAAACAAAGAAACAAAGGAATTAAGGAGTATGTTCTATCACACATAACATATTCCAGTGTAGCAATACCTCTCTTCTATGGCCCTTGGGTTGCCTTTGAAAATCCAAAACCTACAATAAAACCAACAATATACAGTAAGAACATTCCACCACACTTTCAACAAAGTTGTACATCCATTCCAAAATACTTAGAAAAATATAAGAGGAATTCCATTCCAAAGATTGGGAGCACTTCTAAATCACACCTTGCAAATGGAGAGGAAAAACCCTTGTATAGGTTTGAGCTCAACTCCTTTTACAATAAAATATGAATTGTTTTCTTAGATCCACAATTTACTCAACAACTTCTCTCAAAATAGCATTAAGTGGTTCAAATCCATTTCTCCTCCAAGAAAATAAAATAAAATAATGATTTCTCCTGGCCACCTCCCAAGACAAGTCAAATAAAGAATATAATAATAAGAGTGGTTACATCAAATGGATACTCCGAGGTGGTTTTCTCCTTATCCTTAACTAACAAATTCCCTTGAGTTTATGAATCTCATGAATTAATGTGAAAAATGGTTATAACCACCCAAAAATTGGATTGTACTCAATAATTTTTCAAATAACACTCTTTAAACTTGACCATTTAACCAAATCGTGCCATAATTCATGCACCCAAACCACACCATAGGGTGATCTCTCCTCATAAATGGGATGTTTAATGGCTTGAATGATGTGTTAAATGCCATTGGTTTCCTCAAGGCCAAGGTGTTCACTCTTCTAGTTAACAAATTCCTTGCCATGTCAAACACCCTCCTTGAAATCTGTGTTGAGTGGGTACTCCACCCCTTTATGGAACAATTTAAACATTTTACCCATATTTATTAAATTTTTCATGAACATGGTGGGCCTTCCTAAGTGGAGTGCTCCAATTTATGGAATGTACACACTCCTTGAATATAAATAAGTTAAAAGTTAAGGTTCTCCTTTATTGATAAGTCCTTGACCACGATAAAAGAAAACAACCTTCAAAAAATAAGGGAGTTCTCTAGGAGAAAGTTTCATGGTTAAAAATTTGAAGGCATGCAAAGTTTTAGATCTTGCTTCTAATGTAAGACATTGTAAAAAAAACACCATGGCAGGTCATTCCACTAATCATCGCAAAAACCACTTTTTTGTTTGTAGTTGGTAGATGAAGACAACCCTTTAGTTTTTGTCTCCTTTCGTTGATAAACTTGCGTATATGCCCAGATTGAATATTTTTCTAAATTTTAGAGTTTACAATAGGTATATTTCTTGAAGATGTTATTTCAAGTAGGAATCATATCGTTTTTGGATACCAAAATACTTGTACATGGAAGGGGGATCTCCACTTCTGTCATATACTTTGCAAGGTACTTAGAAACACCTTGTAACATGCTATGGAATCTGGAAGAAATGTCCCAAATTTTCCCACAACAATGTTATCATTTATGGGAAGACAAGTCATATCTCATCTACATTAGACATATTGTACAACAAGAGTTTTATCTTCACTTGACCCTTTAAATATGCCTTGGTGTTCCTACCAGTAAGGTTGCCTTGTATTCCTATAGAGTAAGCCCTATAAGTGTATTGTTCATAGGTTCCGACATGACATATTTCTTCTCATGAATAAAAGGTGCAATAATATAGTAGCCGCACCAATGGCAAGTTACAAATAATTTTTTTGTCGATGATTGGAAAAATTCTACAAACAACAATGAAGGAGAATCACTTGATCATAGGTCCCAATTAGACCTACTCTCATTTGGTGTGGTGATTTCCACTGATATGTGGGTCTGGTTTCCACCAAAAAGGGTTGGATACGATGTGATATCGATTCAATTGAAAGTATTTAATCTAAGGATTTAACACCTATTATATATATCATATAATAATAGTTATAATTAATACTATATCTAATTAATATAAATCCTAGATAGCTAGGAGCGAATTTATTTTAATCAGACACAAGAAGAGAAATTAATTATTGAATCCAAGGAATTAGTTCATAGAATTCAATAATCATTTGAGTGTAGATACATATATTTCTATTTTATAAGTAAATAGTTATTCATAAAATATGATATAAGTATTCTTGTATCCAATAAATATCCATCATAGAAATCAACAATTGACAAAATGAATTTCTTGGAAAGAAAGAATATGCAAGAAGGTCAAATTTTAGAAATGTTGATTGAACAATATTAGACATACAAGAGATCTCTGAAACACATATCTACCCTTTCTCTTTATTATTAAAACCGATAATAAATTACACATATTCAAGATATGGATGACTATGTATGTGTTACCATAGAAACACCATAGAGAATTCATTAAATGAGCACTACAAGCCCTCAGACAATCTTATGTTAAGAATAACATCATTCATAGAAAGGAACCTTTAACTATGCAATGAACCAACGTTGAAACCCTCAAAGCAATGATACATTTAGTGTGGTGTTAGTACATTCGATTAGGTTGTTGGGTAGTCTTTAGCATTGGTTTTATTTGACAAGAATTCAAGATCGAAAAATATTTTTTTTGTTTCCTAGCAATACAATTGTTAGCAATAAATTTTTTTGTGTCTTGCATGTACATGACACAAGGAGTTTTTTCAAACAATGAATTCATTCTCCTTTATTCATTCCACCTATAATTTAATTCATAGTTTTATGATTTCCTGGTTTTGATGTTTGAATCGGTTAATATATAAACAACAACCTCACAAGGATATGAATCCCCCTATGTTTTTATAGAGGTGGTACTCCTTTTTGGCTAAAAGATATATCTTGAATATCTTGAATTAGGGAGAATGTTAGATAGTAAACCCCAAGTCTTTTTTTCTTTATACATATGAAATGGTTCTTTAATAACCTGATCTGATCTTTCTGTGCAACAAGAAATCTTTTAACAATAGGAAAAATGAAGGAAAATTTCAATATCGGAATATATTTGTGTTCAACATCATATATACAACCCTCTATATCACATACAAATAGAGGATAAATCCATATCTTTGCAAAAGAAAAATGAGGAAATAATTTTGATCATCTCAAAGAACTTTAAACGAGTTCTACATTTAATACTAAAAGAATTTGATAGGCAAACTCCAAAAATATCACACTCAAAAATCCCAAGATCTGAGAAATCATTATAGCAATGATCTAAAATAGTTCTTTGTGGAGTTTTATTCATTAAATATATTCAACAATACAAAAAATCTATTTAGAAGTCGCATCCATGTCTATAAATACTTCATAATCATATAAGAAAAGTCTTGGAAGATTACAAGAGGAACACTCAATAACTCACCCTTATGTTCAATTAAAAAATATGAACAAAAGTCCTTGAGAAAGTGGTGTAGAAGAAGAACAACAAGAATGAAGAATATGGAGATATTTGTTTGTTGATTAGAAGCTTGGCTGCATTTTGATGGTTGGACCCTTTTGTTATGATCTTTTTTTTT
>SNQJ01S0250200.1:0-12884 GCA_010110895.2 Picea sitchensis
TTTCAACCATATGCATATAAAAATGTAATTCACACAATTTCATAGCCATTTTCTCGTTAGCTAGGGTTCAACAACAATCAACAATATTTTCATGCATGTGGTATTGCAGAACTAGGTCCCTTTCTTGCATGTGTTATAGTATTTTGTCTTCCTCTAATTGTCTTTCATATAAATTCGCTAACATGTTTGTTATGCAGGTGCGAGAAGAATAAATACCATAAATGAATAGAAAGTTGTAGTAACATGAAGGAACAACATCTCAAAGCTTGGCTCATACCAACGTAAACAACATCTCATCAACCATGTAAACCTTTGTAGCACATCATCAAAACATCGAAAACGAACAAATCTGATCTTCCAGTTCAAGGGGGTCCCACCTACTAGTATTATTTAGTCTTATATAATAATAGGATTTAGCAATACTTCACGGCGAAATTACATTGACGTTTTCAATCGTCAACAAAACTGCGTAGTGCACTCTATGTACTGCGTTGCCTTCTAGTTTACTAAGAGGGCTAATAGTTTTAGAGGCTTTGTTGGAACCCTAGTAGACCTGAACCTAGGTCAATCATGTTAAAGGTACAAACTCAAATAAGAAACCAACACAAATAAATGCAAAAAGAAGAGGAGTCAAAAGGGAAAGTGGATGAAACCATTTCCTTGAAAATTGGGACACCTAATTCCCCAAAGAATGTTAAGATAGGTGCCCAATGTACTGATGAAGAAAATTTGAAATTCACCGAGTTGCTTCATGAATTTCAAGCTGTTGTTTCTTGGTCTTATGAGGATCCTATTGGTTTTGATCATGCTCTTATATAGCATGCCATTCCTATCAAGGAGGTTATAGAACTAGTTAGGAAAAAACAGAGACCCATTAACCCCACACTGGAAGTGACTATTAGGAAGGAGTTGGAAAAACTTTTGAAGATTGGGATAATTTTCCCTATTAAGTATTTCGAGTGGGTTCCCAATTTGGTTACCGTTTGGAAAACAACTGGTCAGATCCGTATGTGCATTGATTTTCATGCATTAAATAGAGCGAGCATAAAAGACCATTTTCCTCTCCCTAATATGGAAATGATTTTGCAGCAAGTTGCAGGGTCATAAATGATGTCCTTACTTGATGGTTTTTCTAGTTATAATTAAATCAAGGTAAAAAGGATTGATAAATACAAAACCACTTTCATTACACATTGGGGCACATTTTCTTATGAATGCATGCCTTTTGGCTTATCTAATGCAGGTGCCACTTTCTAAAGAGCTATGCAGATAGCTTTTGACAATCTGATTGGTAATATTATTCAAATTTATCTTGATGACTTGATTGCATATTCAAAGAACTGATTGGATCATTTTGGTCATATTAGAAAGGTTTTCATGCGATGCAAGAAATTCAACATTTCTTTAAATCCTTCTAAGTCTATTTTTGGCATTACCAAGGGAAAGATCCTTGGGCATATTGTCTATTATTCAGGAACAAGCATAGATCTCGAAAGGATTGTTGTTATTCTAAACCTTCCTTCCCCGACTTCCAAAAAGGAGGTTCAAGCAGTTATGGGCATTATCAACTTTGTTCATAGGTTTGTTCCTGATTTTGTTGTAATGGTCAAACCAATTCACAATATTCTTAAGCAAGATCACTCCTTTTCTTGGACCAGTGACGTCAAGAATGCTTTTGTAAGGATTAAGAAGGCAATCGGTTGCGCACCGGTTTTGGCAAAGCCAGATTTTGAGAAAGAGTTTATTATATATACTAAATCCACAAAGGAAGCAGTCTCTATTATCCTCTTACAATGTGATGACTAGAGTAATGAAAAACCGGTAGCTTACATGATTTAAATCTTATCATATGATGAATTCAAATATTCTTATATTGAAAAACATGCTTTCACTCTTGTTAAAGTTGTAGATAAATTTCACCACTTTATCTTAGGTAAGTACATGCTGGTAAAAGTCCCTTTACCTATTGTCAATTTTTTTCTCTCACAAACTTATCTTTCAGGGAAGCTCACACATTGGCTTGCCAAGATTCAGGAGCATAATTTAACCATTGTGACTTCAAAAACCATTAAGGGACATGACTTAGCCCTTCACTTGGCTCATCATGTTGAAGCAAGTGAAGAAATTGATGAACCAGATAACCCTCTGTCAACACTATTTTACATTGATAGTCAAATCCTTCATGTAGTTGAACATCTCTGGTATAAATATATGGTGTATTACTTACAAAATCATAGATGTCTAGATAACTTAGATACTCATCAAAGGAGAAGGCTTCATCTTGAATCTTCCAAATATGTCATTTTAGGAGACTTATTGTTTAGGAGATTTGTCGATGGTATATTACTTCACTGTGTAAATAATGAGGAAGCACATAAATTGTTACAAGAAACCCATGGATCTTCAGATTCTGCAATTCATGTGGGTGGCCGCGTTTTTGCTAAATCTACTACTTTTAAAATCATTAGAAAAGGGTATTATTGGTCTTCAATTTTTCAAGATTCTTATAACTTTTCAAGATCTTGTGACAAGTGCCAAAAGTTCATTGGGAAAGAATGTCTTTTTTCCATGCCTTTAAAACCTTTCCTCCCAGACTTTCCTTTTTCAAAAGGGGGTATGGAATTTATCGGTCCTATTCATCATTCATCTTCAGTAGGGCAATTTTTCATCTTGATAGCCACAGATTATTTTACGAAATGGACTGAAGTTGTCCCACTTAAGAATTCACAGGATGAGCAAGTTATTTATTTCCTTGAAACTAATGTTTTCTCCAAATTTGGCCTTCTTTTAGAGATTATTACAGACAACAGTCCCACTTTTATTTCTGCTAAGCTGACTCAGTTTCTAGCTAAACTAGGAGTTAAAAATTTTACCTCATCAGCTTATTACCCTCAAGGAAATGGGCAAGTTGAGTCTACTAACAAAAATCTAGTTAGAATTATCAAGAGGCTCATTGAAGATAAGCCTCACCAATGGCATACCCTCCTCACTTATTCCCTTTGGGAAGATTGCACTACTACCAAGGTGAGCACAGGTTGCACTCCCTTTCATCTTGTCTATGGTCAAGAAGCTATCTTTCCTACCGAGCTAGAACTTTCTTCTTTCTGACTGATGCTACAAGTTGAAGAATTAAATTCTTCTCATATTCCTCAAAGGATAAATGCATTGTTGGATTTAGAGGAACAAAGGATGTTTGCCTTGGAGAACATAAAGAGAACACAACAAACTGTAAATAAATATTTCAATAAAAGTGCAAAACCTATCAGATTTAAGGTAAATGATAAATTCTTGCTTTGAGATTCATCTCACACTGATAGAGGAAGGCATTCAAAGTTTCAAAATCTATGGTTGGGTCCTTTTAAAATCGCTTTTGTCCTAGGTGCAGATTCTTATCTTCTAAAGGACTTGGAAGAGCAATTATTTTCCTATAGCACCAATGGTTCCCACTTGAAACACTATGTGGAACTAGTTTGAAAGTTAAAATGTTGTATGGAATTACTTATGTATTATAGTTTTGTTTCACTGCTTTGATTTTTCTTTGTTGTTTTTCTTTTATTAATTTATTTTTGTTTCAGAAATAAATTTTGGATCATTTTTTCCACAGCGATGCTATTCTGCAAGTATTTTTAATCAATAACAATCAGGTTACATAGTTTTCATGATGTCCCTCCTTGAAGACATCATTGAAACTATTTTATCCTTTCAATACTGTTGTTAGATAAGATAATTGGTTTTTCATCCCTATTTTTTTCTTTCTTTTTCTTCCCTCTGCCCCGAGATTCAAAAGAGCACACCAAAAAAAATTCTCCTTAAAGAAAATAACACTTTTACTGTGATTAATTGAATGTTATGCATACATGAATAAGCCCCTCATATGTAACACTTTCCATGAGTTATTACCAAAATCCTGAATCATTTTTTCCCTTAAACTACCTCACTTCCTTTGTCGCATAATCATTCTGATATATAATTCCTTGATCTAATATTCACCTGGTCTACAAAACTAGACATTATGAGTTCTTAATTTGTTGGAAACAGATTTCCCTGTGGAGTTGCCAGTTTGTTGATGCTTAAAAATGCAATGATGAATACTATTCTCACAAATGATTTCCAAGCTCTGTTAATTATTTATATTAATAATAAACTAGTAGGTGGTACCCCTTGTAGGCTTGTGGCGCTATGATGTATATGTTTCACTTATGTTGTTTTCTTATGTGATGCTACCAACACAGTCTTCTACAGTTCATTGTTTCGAATCATGGTTAAAATGTTATGGTGACATAATATGGTTGGTTAATTAATTCATGGCACTGGTAGTTTTGATGACCATTCGCAGAATATGTTAAGGTTTTCCTATGGAAATAGGATTATTATCAGTTTTGTTTTGATATTGCAATTAAACATGGTGTTAATTGGTTTAATATGATCTTGATAAAAGGGATAATATTGGGGCTCTTTTAAATAACAGGACTATACACAAGCTTTAATTCTATGTATTATTGTGACAAAAAGAGGTGCAATAAACCCTTGCTACTAGACTTATGCGCCATGTTGAATGTTATGTGTGGATGCACATGGGGTAATGTTATGGCTCATTGTTATTTTTAAAAGTTTTTACATTACCAAGGGTGGTGTTCTATGAAAATGGGATATGGAAATGGATATGTGGTTGATTAATTGCTTAGTGTTATGGTAAATTGGTTGGATCGTACATTGAATTGAATGAGGTTTGAGGGAGAAGCAACATGCATTTACTGCACGTCACTCAAACACCCCTCGATCCTGTCACCCTAGTCATACTTGCATTTTGGTTTTTGGCTCTGGTGGTTGTTCATGCTCTGCATTGTTCAGTCATGAAGGAGGCATACAGTCTAGCTTCTTCCTCGCACAAGATTTTTGAGGTATGGTTTCCTTACTCTTCCATCCATGATTGTTACTCTACCCTATGAATCAATTTTTGGCTCAGGATTTCTTGTGGTCTATTTTTTTCTTAATATCTTACGGGATTTTTGAACTGTGTATTGGTTGTGTGTATGCAGTTTCTTCTGGTGATTATTCTAGACTGTCGGCATTTAAAAAAAAAAAAAGGAATAGCTATGCTCTCCTTGTTGTGTGTAATATTTGCATGGGTTTATTGATAAAATGGTAGTGAATCATGCTCAGTTTCCCCATTAATGTTAGCCATCATTGTGTTTCCCTCATTAATGTTGTTGCTTGGAAAGCAGTGCACAATCTGAACTCAACGCTCCAAAGAAGTTAATGGAATCATTATACATGCTCTTGGTCGGGAATGGGTTGTGCTTGGACGCTTATATTACAGTGTTGTTAAAATATTCACTTCTTTTTGTTCCCTATTGGACCTGGTTGAATGTCGTTTTGATAACCATCATAGTTAAGAGTATTGTTACATGTTATATGTCTGTGGTAATTTTTGAAAGGAACTAGATGTTTGTGATTTTCGAGGATTTAATCCTTTGATCGAACCACCTGTTATTAATCTCCATTTGTTTTTTTTAAACCCTAAACACAATCTTGATATTGTTTTACTCCAGTCGAGGGTAAATAAGCACGGTGTGTGCTTGGTCAATTAGGCACGATTTGGTTATGTTCCTTGTTGAGCAATTTTAGAAGAAGTTTGTACATATTGATTTATGTGAAGCTTGGGCTCAATAGTTGCATGTTCTTTGATTCAAATTTTATTTGAATCAATCCTTATGTTGATTATATTTAAAAGAGACCTATGTGTGAATGGATCAGGGCCCGATTAAGAGTTTTAATGCCCAATTTGATTATGTCGAACAGTGTTTGAATAATGGAAAAATGGTGGTAAATATTGTGCATATTCTTATTGATTTTATTGTGGTTCATCATATCGATTGCAATGTTGTTGTCATGATTGTTATATAAAGTTTATATGGGTGTGAAGGCTATTGTAATTGATATTTTTGGGCATATGAATTATTGTTTGGAAGACAACAAGCAATATGTAAAGGAAGTAACAGTTTAGATGGTGGTTTTGAGAGGTGAATATTGATTGAATTGTGGAGGTCTAAATGGAGATATGTTTGATTGTTTGTTTTGATTTATTTTTATATGAAAAATATCCATATTTTGTCCTTGACATTCTACCAATTTTCGTTCATTATATTACCCTCATAATCCCAATTTCATTTTGACAACCTTGTTCTGTAAAATAAATTAAAAAGGTTTGTGTAACAGTGACAAAAGATATAACACAACAATGGTTGGCAACTGATATTTTGGTATTTTATTACACAGTTAAATTATTTAATTAATTGTTGAGTAGTATTTGTGTATTTATCCCCTCTCATTATACCACATTTCACTCGTTACACTCCCTCCATATGTCGCATGAACCCTATCACCCCCTTCTCACTTGGTGATTATTAAATGGTCTGTTATGGATGGATTTTCATGTATCTCGTGTCAATTTCTGAGCCAATTTTTTATTCATGCAAGCATAATGTCATGTATGGTTTATTAAGGGCTTAGTTACTATCAAAATTATGCTATAGGATGAGTTTCTTCAGTAGGGTAAGCCATGGAATAAATAACAGAAGCAGTGGAAACTGGAACAGAGGGCCTAGAAGGCCTAGATTTTCAATTCATTTTGATGTTGATCCCAAAGAATTAAACTAGTTGTTCCAAGATTGGTTCTTTAACTGGATCAGGAAAGGGATAGTACAAGATCAACCAAAGATATCCCCCTCCCAACCTCATAACATCCCTAGAATTCTTGTTCCTCCTCATGTGTCATTGCAACCAGAAGTCCCTGCAAATGATGGATGGCAAGAGATTATCAACCCGGTTGTCTCTCACCATCATGGTTGGACCAATATGTCATTACCTCCTCCACCACCTGTCAATCCTAATGTTCATATTTACCCTGTTTATTCACATGTCCAATCTTCACATGCAAGTAAAAGACTTAAAATTAATATTCCCCATATGCAAGATAAAGGAAAAGTTGGCGCCTCCCCTTCCTCTCCCTCAAATGATTCCTTCAAATCCATGTCCTCTCGAATACATTTGAAGGATGATTTTTCCCATGTAATTAGTGAAATACAGCCTCAAGGTTCAAAACAATCATGGGCTACTTCCGGGAAATCAAAGGGGGACAGTAGTGACAAAAGAAAAATTCCCTCTCATAGTGGCAAGTATGGATTTTAGTTTATGTGTTTTTATGATTTGAGTTGATAAAGACAATGTTAATGGTCTGCAGAAAGTTTGGACAACAAGCTATGTTTTGGATAATGTGGATTATGTGCATATTTATATATTTTTGGACATGATTTAAATTATTTCTGATATTTAAGTATTCAATTTTGAAGGTATCTAAGGGAGTTACAAGGGTGGCATGTGTTGAAATGATTATACATTTGTGTTATATTTTATAATTTGAAAAGAAGAAAAGATGGGAGTCACAAGGGGTCCCACCTACCTAGTTATTATTAAAGACCCTTAACTATTATTATTATTATTTATTTCTCCTAAATTAAATTAGTTAAGTCAAACTAAATTAACTAAAGAAAGTAGTTGAACTACTTCAACTTATTTGGAAAGCATAAAAGATAAATGAGAAGAAGAAACGAGAGGAGAATAGAAGGAGAAAGAAAGACTAAGGTTTGCTCTTTTGATTTCATGAGATAGTTTCAGTTTTCATTAATTCTTGAGTTTATTCAAATCCTAATTCTCTTTTTGATAGAAGGGTTTTATTGTAGACAACATGGTTAAAAATTGAACCAAACCATTCAGATGCTTGTTTTATAGGTGTTGATCCATTCTTGATAGTTTGTGTATTCTTGTCTATTTGTGGATTAAGTTTAATAGTTGATAAAGGATATTTTGTAGAGTCAAATTGGTAGCAGCCTATGGCAAGATGATCCAGATTATAAATTCCAGTTTTTACTTCTTGTCAGAGTCCTTTTGTATGGTGTTCATCGGGGATCTCTAAATTAGAATTTGGTCCATTCCCTCACAGGGGTTTTTTTGGAGTTACTTCACACACACCTAGGATTTCTTTTTCCTAAGATTTTTCCTTGTTTATTCGTCATAATTAGTCATTATCCAATCTCCTATATTTAAGGGGAGAATATTCTCTTTTAGGTTACACTTCAGTTTGACTAGTTGAGTTGAGTTTAGATGTTGCATTGGTTTTTTCACCATGCAACATTGGGATCATCACCAGATAATGCGTACTTGCCTTGGGATCATTACCTGACTAGCGCATTACCCTTGATTCCCTGATCTACTCCTCACTACTCTTTTTTCAGTCAGTTAATTGAAGACTAGTTGACTAGTTAACTTAGCTAGTTGGCAGTTCACTCCCGTAACTTCCTGAGAGACTAGACTAGGTGGCAGTTCACTCCCGTAACTGCTAGTCTGTGTCCAGATCACTCTAGACCACCACTATGGCACATTGGTTCTCCTCCAGTGTGCACTCATTGAGTTATACAGAGTATATCGTGTGTAAATCATTCATTATTCATTACATTTTATGAGAATTCTTCTATTATTTCTCTCATTCTTCTTATTTCTCAAATTATCTCTGCAAATGTGTGTATTATTGTTTATATAGATCTATTATGTGCAGGTTCAACACATTTACATGGTATCAGAACCGACAGACTACTAGGCAAAATCTACACCAAAATGTTTTGCAGGAACAAAAGATTGAAGACAGCGGAAAGATGGATTTCCAAAAAGAATTCATTCTTACACCTTACAACTATTTTTCATGGAAGGAGAAAATAGCCATACATATCCAAACTAGAGGGTTGTACAGGTTATCCTTGAATACAGATACAGAACCAATATCATCCATAGAAAAATACAAGTACTTAAATCGCATGGATGAGGCACTCGAAATAATTTGTTGTCTTATTTCTCTCAATCTCCTTTTTCACATATCTTCTTGCAAGACTCCCAATGAATCCTAAACCACCTTGGAAGGGATATTTGGAAAATAGGATGAGATGAGGGGAAACATGCTAGAGGTGGATATTCTCACATTGGATCCAAAAAGCTTCGACAATATCCAATATTTCTTTACAAAATTCAAGGATTTACTTTCGCAACTCAAAGCTTGCAGGGTTGATAAATCGAAGGATGAGAAAAAAATGGTTCTCACCATTCTCTCCAATATTGGTCCTAAATTCTCTATATTTTTATCCACATTCCACTCTGTCAGATTAACCTCTGGAGCTACCTGGAAGATTCCTTCTCTTGAGGATTTTATCGAATCCTTGACACAAGAGCAAACCAAGCTCATCAACATGGGTGCAATCAAAGGCCCAAGGGTGCATGCACTCACTATGCAAGATGGAAGCCACATATATCAGAAATATAAAGACAAATATAAGTAGAAATCTCATGCACATTCAAAGAAGGAAGGGTACACAAAACCCTTCACCGATGCCTCTGGGTCCAAAGTGGAAAAGGGGAGAAAAGGGGAGAAATGTGCGTATTGTCACAAAGGATTCCATTCGGAATACGCATGCATGCAAAAAAAAATAGATCTGATGTCTCAAATAGATATTTCAAGGATAAGATCCCCTTATGAGGCTTGGAGCGGCCTCAAACTGGAAGTGACCCACTTTTGCATTTTTGGTTCACGTACATCGAGCCAGATTCCCTCTGAAAAGAGGAAGGCACTTGATCCATAGAGCATTGAGTGCATTTTTGTTGGATACCATGATAGTTTGAATGGATATATACTTATTGACCTTTCCTCAGACCAAATCATCATTGAGGGAAGTGTCCAATTCGAGGAAAGTGTCCCGCATGTACCTCAGCAGCCGCATGCAGACACCTTCATTCTTCCACTTGTCAGAGATGATGAGCATGCACATGTTGAATCTTATTCAAATGAGAGTTTTGATTCAAAGGACTCAGATGATTCAGATTCAGATTCAGTACAATCAAATGTAGAGTCAGAGCATCTAGATGCAGTTGCAGATCCAGAGAAGAGGCCTAAGTGGTCATAGACTACTCTTCAATATGCAGGGGATCTTGTTGGTGATCCAGTCGATACTAGGAGGACTCGATCTGATTTTGAGAAGCCTCCTTTTGCACTCAATGCCACTGAACCATTTCCCTCCAGGCATCTTTTCTTGGTTCAATATTCAGATCCACGGTCTTATGGAGAGGTTGTTGGAAATCCCTTTTGGGAATCCGCCATGCAGGAGGAGTACAACTCCATCCTCGAGAACCAAACTTGGGATTTGGTTCCCCTTCCTTATGGGAGGAAACTTGTCATATGTAGATGGTTCTATAGGACCAAGAGCGCAGTAGATGGACAGATTAGTGGATACAAAGCCAGGCTTGTTGCGAAAGGCTTTCAGCAGGTTCATGGTATTGACTATGATGAGACCTTCACTCCAGTAGAGAAGACTGCATATGATTGGAACTTGCCATTGCAGCAGCCAAGGGATGGTAAGTCCATAAGATGGACATGAAGAATGCATTTCTTCATAGTGATCTCTCTAAGGAGATCTACATGGAGAATCCCCGGGGATTTATGCAGGACTCATCTTTGGTTTGTCGATTGAAGAAGTCCCTTTATGACCTCAAGCAGGCTCTGAGGGCATGGTATGCTAAGATGGATTCCTACCTCTTTTCAGAGAACTTTGTACATTGTAAATCAGACCCGAATGTCTACATGCTTAGGACGGTTGATTCACTTCTACTCTTTGTTATGTACGTTGATGATTTATTGATCACCAGTTGCTTGACTTTATCGATTGATGTATTCAAGAGGATTCTACATGACAGGTTTTTGATGACATACATGGGTCCGCTACACTTCTTCCTTGGACTTGAGATCAGTCAGGATGCATCAAGCATCAAACTGTCTTAGGCCAAGTATGCATGAGATGTCCTTGAGATGTTTCACATGAAAGACTGCAAGCCTGCTCCGACTTCTTTCCTATCAGGACTCAAACCTAAGGATGGTGGGGAGACTCCACTAGTTGATAACACACTGTACAGACAGTTAGTGGGGAGCTTGTTATATCTCACACACTCCAGAACAGACTTCTCCTATGCAATTGGCGTAGTTTCCAGGTTCATGCAAGAGCTGCATGAGCTAAATTAGAAAGTTGCAAAGTGTATCCTTCGATACGTATAGGGCACCATCACCTTTTGGACTCATTATGCGGCAGACTCTACATTATATCTCAATGGGTTTACTGATTCTGACTGGGTTGGTGATATCACTGATTGCAATTCCACATCTGGTTACTCACTAAGTCTTGGTTTCGGGCCTATTTGTTGGTCGAGTAAGAAGAAAGTTTTAATTTCTCTATCTTTATGTTGTGGGTGGAAAAACCCTCCTACGGACTAGCACTAAGGTTTTTATCATGCATGCAGAAATGACCTAAAGATTCTTACTTTTTAGCATCATCCCATGCATAGACCTCCATTACTCATATGTAAATACAAGGCTCAAGAGATTAAGTTGACGTACCTTATTCTTCGTGTTTGATGTCGATCCCTTTTCGCGCTTGGTCGTTATTTGACTGCAACTCTCCTCCCAATGCTGACCTGCATTCACTAAAAACAAACAAAGAACTCCACATGCATTTGATCTATGAACTAATGGATTATATATTTAATCAATCATATAATCAATATTCCAATAATGACAATCTCATATGGCAGGACGGGAAAATAAATTATTTTATTAACTTCACAATGATAAAATTGGCTACTGCTCCTCAATCCTGGTCCTAGGATCTTCTTCCACTATCTTCCAACTGCTTTGCTCTATACTTCTCTTTTCACAAGGATGGATAAAGGTTGGGACAAAGGGAATGCTCAACAGGTATAGTTTCTTTACTATGACTCTCCTCTTCCAAATGGGACCCCTAACCCTTCTTTTATAGGCTAGAAGAAGCTAGGTATTTGGTCGAATGTCTAACCATGCATGGCTGAAAGGTTTAGTTAACTTACCCAAAGTTGTGTGTTCCATCGGAAACTTTCCTTTTTTTGTGCTTTTGTAGGTACACACGGGTTGTATTGGGTCAGCTAGCATGTAGACACATGCAGTAATGTAGCATGGCACGTGGGCCTTTATAAAAGGGGTTTTTAAGAAGAGTTGTTCAACAGTGTTTTGGAAAAGAAGGAATCTAAGATGGCCTAATGCCACGTAAGCATGTCTGGTGCAAATTAGGGTTATAACAGATGCCCCCTCATGTGTGAGGTCAAAAGAGCATCTGATGGCCGAAATACATTAACAATATTCACCGATGTGCTGAACAAGTGAGCCCAGGGACTAGAAATCGGGAGGTGTCGTCTACAAAATAATAATTGTCTCACTGAGGCGGGCATACCCATGCTCGGGATAAAATAAAATCATGGCTACCAATCAAATACACTGTAGATCCTTGTCATATAACTATATAAAGTGTAGCCATGAGCAATACACAGTGGAGCCACATCTCAAAATCAAAAAGATATACGTGTAGAGTATCCTTCTTATAGAAGTTGATAAGGCCTGATGGTTGGAGATGAGGTCTTCAGAGCTCGAGAAACAACTTCAAAATCTTCAAAACTTGGGTAAGAGTCTAATATGAGTGTACTAATTCACTACCCAGAGGTCTTCGATGACTCATCGGTCATGGACTAGAGAATCTTGATGATCAGACTGAAGGCTTCATTGATTTCAAACAAAGACTTGATTGGACATTCAGGATGGTTGGGCATGAGGGCAAGAGACAAACTACAAAGGGGCCGAATCAGGCTTGGTAAAAACTTCCCTTGGACAATAGCACGACAAATGATGAGACTCAGGCAGCATGGCATTAGCATAAGTTTATTGTTATGAACATAAAATATACATAAATAGATATTCATAACATCAT
>SNQJ01S0250200.1:12894-23152 GCA_010110895.2 Picea sitchensis
CTCAATTGTAATCATCTCATTATATATCTTATATCTTATTATTCATTTATTGTTCCTATATGGATTGCTTTGTTATATTCCAAGTATTTTGGATAATTCTTGTGTGAGCGAACTTTGTTCGTCTCATTTACGAGAAAGGAGGTAACGCAAACTCTCCATATGTTGGGAACAGTAACCAAATGGAGGAGGACACAGCTCTATGTAGTGACAAAAACTTCCTAAGGTCATATTAAATCCCAGAGTTTGACGAACAAATGGACATATGTGCTTTATCCAAGGGTGACTCATTTTGCTGCCACTAAAGAAAATACTTTTCCCTTCCTCTTTTAGGGGTATATTTGATTGTTTTTGTCCTTTTCAATAATTTTGGAAAAAGAATAAAAGAATGTTACATTACAAAGGAGGAATGAGTGTTGCAAACATACAAGTTCGAGGAACAGGGACAAGATTGATGTTCAAAGTAAGGACACTCAAGAAAATTCCTCCAGGGGCCAAAGGTGTCAAGATGTCAAGGCAAAGTGCTACAGGGCTTGCGTAGAAGGCATGCTTTATATGGTTTAGTTGAGAGCAACATGGAGCTGGAATTAGGCCAAAGACGCGGGTATGCAAATGCAATTAATAAGACACACAATGGTAACATCCTTTGATGTAAGTTTAACGAGCCCAGAGAAGGTAAGCCCAACGGTTTTTCATATTTAGAGAGTCTGAAAAAAATAAAAGGAGACTCCACTGAGGTACCTTTTTCGAAGGTAGTATAGTCAGTTCGAAAAAGGGGTAAACTAGCACCGAAAAGACGTCTATTCAAAACCATTTTAATGAGTGTGATAAAGACAAGATCACTCGGCCATTTTTTCATTTTTAAGGAGTCTAAAAAAAGCTTAACTATGGACTCCGTAATGAATGTTCTTCTAGACCATTTTAACGAGTGTGAAAGAATAAGGTCACTCGGCGATCTTTTCAATTTTAGGGAGTCTAAAAATAGCTTAACTATGGACTCCGTGGGGGTTCCTTTTTCGTACATTTAGTCCCTCAGGCTCGAAAAAGGGTTAAAATGATACCTGAGAGTACTCTTCTAGAGAACTGGAGTTCCTTAGAGTATACCTTTGTTCGTACAGTTGACCATTCGGACCGAAAAAGGGGTAAACTACCGTCGAATAGACGTGACTTCAAATTTCATTTTAACGAGCGTGAAAGGCCACAAGATCGCTCGACAATCTTTTCATGTTTAGAGGGTCTGAAAAGGGTTTAAAATAAGACCCGTTATGTATTTTGGGAGTCCCGAGGGTGAGGTCAAGAGTGAAAAGGAATCATGCAAATGAGGCTCAAACTCGTAATCAGGAAAAACAAAAAGGACTCCCGAGCCTACATTCATTAGTGATAGCATGGACACCATAATGCAACCAGGATCTACCTAGGTAATCCATGTTCCGGTAAGCTCTACCACCAAATCGTGACACTTCTAAAGCAACAAATGATGGTTCTGTGTCACAACCTGATGGGATCGATCCCATGGCAAAGGGATAAAGACAACGAGATACAAAAGTTAGGGTGGAAACCTAACCTATATGCTCAAGTTGATCATCTGAGGTTTTTCCCACGGACCGTCAAAAGTGACCCAAAACTCCAAAAAAAAGTCCTGATACCCGATCATAACCTTCCAACGCAACTCCTGAATCATTCTAAATGGTTTTCAATTTAAAGAAAATGATAAGGGGAGGCCAAAAAAATGACAAAAAGGGGCCAAAAAGTCTATAAATAGAAGCGGGTAGCTCATTATCACCATTGCTGATTTGGAAATTGACTCTAGAGAAAAAAAAAACCTTTGATAAAAGGGGTGATTTCAGGAGCTACAGTGGACGAAACGACCATCTGTCTGGACCAAGTAAGTATAAACTCTCTCCTCTTGAAATTTAAATATTTATTTATGATTTTAGTTTCAAGTTTTGGAGGGGCGTCGACCTTCAAAAGGTCGGCCCTAGGTCCACACAGGTTGTCTTATGATAGGTCGTGTGTACACTCAGGCAGAGGAAAAATTGCACGCATGTACACACGACTATCATCATTATAGCCCGCGTGGACCCTTTATTTAATGAAAAAAAAATTAAAAAGCAAGCGTTAACCCTCCTGAACTTGGTGTTTTGTAGGATGTATGTTCACTGGAGGGAAAGAGAGCATGAGGAGATTAGTGAGTTGTTCGGGGAAGACCCCAATGTTGTTGTTGCCTTAATGCAATATGGGCTACTCAAGTTCTTCCTATGTCCTTTTATGCGGGCACAACCTAGGCTATTGAATGCCTTGGTTGATTATTGGTATATCGACGTAGAGGCCTTTATGTTATAGAGGTAGTCACTGGGGCCTACTACAGAGGACATATATTTTTTGACTGGCCTCTCCAAGAGAGGGGAACAAGTCAATTTTTGGAAATTTTCTTTGAGGCCTCATAACATATCGAAATTGATAGGACTTTATTGTGAGGCTGGTACAGACCGATCTAGCTCACAGGTTCCCATAAGTAAGATCACAGTTTTATCATTGCAGGTGATTATGTTTCTTATTGGGCGGATGATTGGTTCTGCGACTCTTTATCAGGCGTCCTGTGCATAGATGAACTGTGCAGTCCAGTGCTTAAATGCACAAATATTTGACTGGAGAACTACACTGCTAGATTGTATGAAGAGGTAGCTGACAGATTGTCGGTCGCAGACGCAAAGGAACTTCGGGTTCGGGACAATTCTATGTTATTTTTTCTTTGAAAGAGTTCCTAGTTTCAGTCCTCGAGTGGTGGTATGAGGACATCAAGCCTCTCTTCCTGCAGTTTGCAGATGGGCAGTGTTACTACCACGACAAGGTGGTGGAAGGAACAATGAATCCTTTGATGAGGATTTCTTTTCTTGGTTGTTACGACAGATCCCAGTCATAGAGGATTACCCGTATGTTGGGATTGATTTCTCGAGAGATCCTGAGATACCGGTAACTCTTGGCAAGGAGCAAGGAGAGATGGGTAAGTTTGCATCGTTTTTTTGTTTTTTGTGAAACATATGTAATTTTTATGTTTTTTTTTTATATATATCACTTCTTTTTATACCAGAGTATTTGATAGATATCTGTCTATTATGTGCAGATGTGGGACCAGTGCGACCCGTTGATTACGTGAGGAACATGCGTCGTCCTCGGCCAGAGGCCGCACTTGCCGCCACAGGGGGACTAGCAGCAGTAGGAGAGCTTCCAGCCGGTGAGGCTGAGAGGTTTTTGAGACGACTTGAGTGAAACTTTACCTCTCTCACCCACACAGCCCATATGGCAGAGATTGAGGATCTGCCACCATCTATGCAGCCTCATGTAGTGGGGGCACCATGGACGTGGGTCTAACTATTTCAGCATTTGAAAAATGTTGTTGATCATTACAATAGGGCCCACAAGCCCTGACCTTAGTTAGTCTAAACTTTTCACATGCCAAGAGCACTACTTGTATATATTTTTTGAGGGCATAAGCCCCATGACTCGTTACTGGTCATACTTTTGAGGCACTTGTGTCCACCTATGTACTCTGATGATTATGATATTATATATGGATTTTTATGTCTTTTTGTGTCTTATGGATCATATTTTCCTTTAAAAATGTATTTACATGTTTATGTGTATGTTTTTTTATATGTGTGCGAGATGCCAGTCTAAACTTTGATTAGTTAGAGTATCTGTAATTTGGTTTAATCTCCTAGGAACATGAAAATATGTAATATAATCAAATCTTCGTTCTAAGAGATGTACCCTAAGGAATCGTCGGTGTAAATTTCGATCATGAACACGGTAGACTCTATTTAACTGAGACACAACCAACTGAGCGTCTAAATAGACTTGGAGATGAGAGATACCAAATGACAACGCGTCACGAAGCAACTCAATAACTGCACTATACTCGGCGACATTGTTTGTGGTTTCACCTAAGAATATACCTCCAAAAGATAATAACTGGCCTCGACGTGTCAAAATTACCCAAGCTGCGGAGGCAAGACTCCAAGTGTGCCGGCTAGCACCGTCTGCATACCCAATGAACACCTCAGATTCACTTGACATTTTCCATAGTGACAAAAGATAACATCAAAAATGACATGTCCATAATACTAAAAGAAAATAGAAAGTAATAGTACAAAGACTATACATATGTTACAAAAAGTTACCCAAGGTGACCTACCTATGAATAATATTTCTTGAGGTAGAGCCCATTTCTAGGGTCCACCAAAGAATTTCCCTCAAACTTGACCAGATGATAAGCATCCTTTTTTAGAACCTCTTTTATGATGAAAGGTACGAACCACATGGGTTTGAATTTTCCTGCCCCCGGGGGGTCCTTATCTTGGTCATAGACCAGGACAAGGTCGCCTTCAGAGAAAATCTGAGGACGAACAGATCAATCATACTGACACTTGACTTTATGTTTGTGAGCCTCATTGGCCAGGGCCACATCATGATGCTGCTCATTGAGCCGCTCAAGGTATAATAATCGTTCTTCAAGTGGAGAAGTGTCTGGCAATAACTGTACTACCAAATTTAGGTACGAGATCTGGCATTCAATAGGAAAGACTGCTTACAACCCGTAAACGAGTTGAAAAGGTGAGAAACCAGTTTCAATCTTAACAAACATTCGGTAATCCCATAATGTTGAGTATAACATCAAATGCCAATTTGACTTGGCTGAGTTGATCATTCGTTGTAGGATGGTCTTAAGAGATTTATTTATAGCTTCCACTTGACCATTTTCTTGGGGGTAGTAGGGTGATGAATGTTCTTGCCGCAACCCAAGCTTTGATGTTAACTCGGTCATCATCTAGTTATGAAAGTGACAGCCATGGTCAGTGACAATCTCTCTCGGGATGTCGAACCTTACTATTATCTGGTTGAATAAAAAGAGAGTCACAATCTCTCCATCATATTTAAACGTTGGCAAAGCTTCAATCCACTTCATGAAGTAGTCTACAGCTACAATGATTTAATGGTGCCCCCTTGCTGAAGGAGGGTTTCATGTAGTGTAATCAATCCCCCACTTGGTGAAGGGACCAATTGTGATGGTAGGAAACATGGGAGCAGGATGTGCCCTCATCTTCCAAGAGAATATCTGACATGGGTGGCACTTCTTGACCAATTCGATACAATCTTTGATTAGTGTCGAGCAGAAGTAACCTGCTCGTAAAATATTTTGGGTTGTTTCCAACCCAGACAAATGACCGCCACATGCTATGGTATGGAAATCGTTAAGCACAATAACTTCTTCTTCATGAGTGAGACATCAGTGCAGGATGTATTCTACACCTCTTCGATACAATGTATTTTCGAGTATGAGATAATTCTTGGCCTGATGGCGTATACGACGATGCTCATCACGAGAAGCAGAGGTGGGGCACTTCAAATTCTGGATATAGATAAGTATATCTCCATACTAGGGATCCAAAGATGTGATCAAAAAAATATCTCCTCTAATAGGTGAATCTTCAGGCACAACATCACCTGAATCAACCGGAAGTTCCGAAACAAGTTCTGTGAAGACCAATGACTTTTTGGATTTTGCTGAAATGAAATCTATGTCAAATTCCTAGAGGAAGACTATCCATCTACTGATCTTTCCACCTATTACCTGTCGTGTCAACATGTATTGAAATGGATTCACAACAGCGATGATGGTGGTCTTGCAAAACATAACATAATGACAGAACCATTGAACAGCATGGACTGCTGCCAATGCAAGTTTTTTGATATGAGAATAATTGAGTTTTGGTCTGACTAGGCCTCAGCTCAGGTAGTAGATCACATATTCTGAGAACAAATCGCCTTCCTAAACTAATACCGTGCTAATGGTTAACTCTGTTGTAGCTAGGTATAATAAGAAATCTTTGTTATAGTTAGGTGGTCGAAGCAGAGAGGCAGTTGTGAGGGAATGTTTCAATGCTTTGAAAGAGCATTGAGCAGCATCGTCTAAATAAAAAGGAACATATTTATTCAGTAAGTGCATAAATCCCTTTTTGATCTTGGCATAGTTAGCAATGAAACGCCTTAAAAAAATTGCCTTGCCCTATAGACTCTGAAGTTGAAGGATTGTGCATGGGGGAGGCAACTGAATTATTTCCTCAACCTTGAGAGGATTTACCATGATCCCTATTGTTGACACTATGAAACATAACAAATGTCCTGATGTTATGAAAAAGATGCACTTGTTTGCATTCAAGTGAATCTGGAAGTAGCGACATCGCTCAAAGATAAGTCAGAGGTGTGTGGGATGATTCACTCTCTTGTGAGATCGAGATGCTAAATCATCTAAATAGGTTTTGACTATATGCTTGAGATCATGGAAAGAAAAAGACATGGCCCATTGAAAGGTTTCTCCAGCATTTTTTAGACCAAAGGGCATCTTACAATATGCGAATGTACCCAATAGACAAATGAATGTCGTTTTGTGTTGGTCTTCATGTTTGATTTGTATTTGATTATATCCCGAAAAACCATCCATGAAAGAGAAGGCCTCGCAACCTGCACATTCATCAATTATCTGGTCAATGAATGGTGTGGGAAAATTATCTTTTGGACAGGCCTTGTTCAAATCACGGAAGTCTGTACATACACGAATCGTGCCCTGTTTCTTATTGACCAACACAGGATTTGACACCCATTGGGTCAAATGGATAGGATAGATAAAAGCGGATTTTAGCAGTTTCTCAACTTCAACCTTAATGGTTGCTTCTTTCCTGGGATTAACTGGATGAAGCTTCTACCGAACAGGCTTGGCATATGGATAAGTTGTGATTTCATGTTCGACTATTTTTGGATTGATGCCTGGCATTTCCTCATAAGACCAGGCAAAAACATCGCGGAATTATTTAAATAGATCTGTGTAGATTTGAATCTCTCCAGGGGAACAATCATCTCGGACGAAAACATTCTCCACAATGCCAAGGGTTCTAGAGATATTGATCGGTATGGTTTCAACGATAGTTTCCATATTACCCTCGGCATAAACCTCATATGTAGCAAAGGGATTAATAGGACAAGACCTATATCCAGTCATAGTCAAGGTGAATTATCTGTCTTCGATTTTTCTTAACTCTAGGAGGAAGTATGATCTGTGATGGAGATCATCCCAGGGTTTGTCCAGACTAGTCATTGCTTCAATTACTGCTTCGTCGGAGGGAAAGACTAAGTCTAATGAATTGGTGTCAGCGAGAGAACCTTGAGCCCAAATAGGCTCTAGATTCGGATCTAACTCTCATGCAAGAGTTGGATCTGTGTCAGCCGAATCTTGTTGGACTAAAGAGTACGCTACTTCAGCTGTGGACAAGGGCATGGACATGCCTAGGTGCCCTGTCCCTTCCATCATGGCCGATGGGGAAGGAAGTATCCAGGAATCATTGAAGTAAGTCATGCGAAACGACGAAACTTGGAAAATCTCAACCTTATGGTGGTCGGATATGAACTTGACATCGCCTTGAGGGGGCGGGTAATTGAAGGTACCCATCAAAGATGGGAACAAACCAACCCCTACATTGACTACACTTGGTTGTGGATTATCAATCATCGGGACCGCAGATACCCCCAATGAAGGGTCAAGTCTGGAGAAAGATAATTCATCAATGGTCACAATCCGGTCCTCGTGTGGAAACAACAAGACCCAAAAAACTGTAGCAACCACTGCTTGCATGGCATAAGTCCAACTCCTTCCTAACAAGAGATTGTAGTCGAGGGATGCGTCGACTGCTTCTACCTCGACGCACAGGGTCTTCCCTCCTAACTGCACGGGGAAAGAGGGAATGATGCCATGTGTTCGGAACAAATGACCATCAAAAGAAGTGAGAAGAGTAGGTGACGGAGACAAAACGGGCTAGCCAATGGCCTTCCAACATGCCAATGACATAACGCATGTTGAGGCGCCCTCATCAACCACCATGCAGAAAATATTCCGAGTAAAAATTTTCATGGGGTGAGCCACTACTATTTGAAACGCTACGTGATAAGGCAGATGAAGTTTTAAGTCGGTTGTATCCAGCATGATTGTACCTGGATTACAAGCCTCGGTAGATCCTAAAGCTGTTAACAAAGATTTCCTCTAGGAAGGGTATCTTTGGAGGACCTCCAAAGAGAACATCGCACAAGGTGTTTTAGACAAATCCTCCACCACAAAATAGTTATGGGCGGCCCTTGCGTTTGGGTTGTGAGAAGCTTTTTTGAACATGCCTTTTGGGATGCGTGTCATTGTTTCTCCCAAAGTCTTCTCGATATGGAGAGAAAGAGATGAGAGTTAAGCTTCTTTGCCCTTCTCATAAGTGCTTGGTTTATTGTAGTCATGTACTCTAGTCAATATATAAGCATCACCCTTCATCATATACACATTCGTGGATGCGGGATTGCTCGAAGACGGAGAGGGTCCTTAACTGCCCCCTTCCGTGCTTGTAGAGGCTTGGGTTAGGTTTTGCCCATGTTGAAATGGATTGGTTAACACAGTAGGTTGTTGTTGTGTCACAAACTTTTGGGCCTCTACAAGCCGAGGACATTGGTGGTTCAGGTGGTCTTCCGCACACAGGTTGTATGGATACCTCGCCTTTCATTTCTCAGTGTTGCCCCCGCCGGCATTATTAATGGGTTTCTTATCCCTCTTACCCTTCTTTTGTTGTTTTTTCTTTCCTTTGAGGTTTTGGGTGGCCTTTGGATTTGTCTATTGGACTATGTGTACATCTGACGTTTTAGTAGGGGGGAGCAGCCAAAACAGTAGTTTGGTTGGCCAATGTGTGTTGTATAGACAATTTCTGCAATTACTTCATCAGTTTCTCAGTGGGATTTGTTTGTGTTGAAACAACAATACCATCGGCATGTGGTCCATCTCTCTGTCTGGTTTTATCAAGTATTGAGCATGGCGCATCTGGCAAGATCTCGTATAATAAACCGGACTAAGAATAGATTATCTCAAGATGTTGAGCTCTCATGATGGCATCTTCTTCGAAAAACACTCTCGACGTCATGACGTCTTTGGATAACTGTGGGACAAAAGACTTAACCACTCGAGCAGGAATGTTGGTGGGACTGACACCTTAATTAAACTCTTCTAGTGTCTCCATTCTCAGATGTGATCAGAGATATCATCCTCTTTTGTCTGGGAGAAATTGGCCAGCAATTCTGTGTCAGCATTGTATCTCACAGGTAATTGGAAATGGTTTAGGAAAGCCATTGCCAATTCGCTGAAGGAAGAGTATCTTGAGAAGTTGAGCTCAATGTACCATTTTGTGGCACTCCCTATGAGAGTACATTGAGACAATCACAACTGTACAAAGTCATCTTTCAATGAGTTAGACAAGCACCAAAGATGGAAGGTGGTCACATGATCTCCTGGATCTTCGTTAGGCTTGGCCTCAAACTTTGGTATGTCCGAAGGCAACTTTGTTGGCATAGGGGGCCAACATGGATCGTGATAGATAGGGTCATTCAACAACCTTGTCAAGTCTGGAAAATGCAAGGTTGTCAGGAAAGGTACTTTGGGTTGTTGGTGATAACCATGGAAAAAGGGACCTGGAGTTTGACTAGCACCAGGTTGCCAGGAAAATTTTGGTTGTTGGCCTGGGTTCTGGTAAAAACCATGGCCATGAACACTGTACAGATTTTGCATGTGAGGAGACATCATCAATTGATTCCAAAAATAGGATGTAGATGATTGGGCGTGCATTCCATTTGGAGGACTTTGGGAAGGGTTGCCCCATGCCAATCCCATGGGGATCAACATAGTACCTTGTCCGAGGTTCCACTAGTTGTGAAAAGAATTTTCCCAGATCGAAATTCTTGACGAGGGAACTGATCCCTGCCAAGAATTCCAAGGCCTTGATGCGGAAGAAGTTATTGGGTTTTCCCCCTATGCAGGAATAGTACCTGTTATCACTGAAATTTCGTCCGCACAGGGCGACAAGAACTCCGCATCATCAGCACAGAAAAACAGGCATTCATGGCACAAGGATTAAATCCACAGCACAGCAAAAGGGCCAAAAACTATACAAAAATGGCTAAAAAATCAAAAAGCGCAGCATACCCACTAAAAATGAGCGCGCGCGCGCAATATATTCGTATATTGGGCGCATATGCGTGGCTGTGGGGTACAAAACCTGTGCGCCTGCCAAACGGCGCATTTATGAAGCTGGTCGGCCTCCCAACCACTAATGGATCGGCTCCCAAGTCGATTTGACATCAAATCCGAGCTCAATCTGCGTGGGGAGGCTGGTCAAAGACCTAATTG
>SNQJ01S0250201.1:0-12884 GCA_010110895.2 Picea sitchensis
GCCCCAAAATGGCCCCAGAAGTACAACAAGATGTGTTGACATGAAAACATACAAAATAAGCCAGTTGAATTAAGAAAAAGGCCACCTGTATCCACTTGGAGGATGTGTGGGGATTTAGACAACCTTAGAAGTGTATAACCCACAATTACAAAGCAGTACAGAAGAACGTGTTGAACAAAAAATGAACACGAGGAGCCAGTTGGAATAGATGGGTGGCCACCAATATCCACCTAGATTAGTACTCCCACCTTAGGAAGCAATGGTATCCATTGCATTGACTTACCCCATCAGGTGAGGAAACATCTATTGGATTTGGCCCCGGGTGAGCCACTTTACTTGGTGTAGGAGTTTCCCTACCTTGACAACCCGATAAAGTTGGATCTACTACTGGCGAGTGAACTTGACCTGTATATCCACTATATGATCAGTGGATGATTGTTCTATGAAATCATGGTTGAGCTCTATTGGTTTCATTTGTTCTGCAATCTCATAGGTGTCCAATAATGGTGGAAAAAATGGCCGAAGGAGGTCCATATTGAATACTGGATGTAAACCAAGGAAGGGTGGAGTGTTGAGACCAAAATCATTTCTACCCATAGCCTTGGTGATAGTGTAAGGCCAATAACAAAGTGGGAGAAGCCTTTTATGGGGCCTAGTGAGGTGTTCCTTCTGCAGATGTCACTAGACTTTGTCGCTAACCTAAAACTAGTGTGGTATCCTGTGTTGATCATGGTGTTGCTTGTACTTAGCATTGGATTTCTGCAAAATCTCTTGGACCTGTTGGTGGATGTGGTGAATCCGCTCAATGAATCTGGTGGCTTTGATGATCGAAGACTAATCAGGGGAAGATTCTGGTTGTGCGGTGGTAAGAGGAAGTGCAACATCAATGGTTCCCAAGGGTTCGAATCCCAGAACCACCTGAAATGGGCTATGGTCGATGGAACTATGGAGAGCCCTATTGTAACCATGTTGGACATATGGGAGACTCTCATCCCATGTACATGGATGGTTAGAATTATACATTCCCAGGATGTGCATAATCATCTGATTGACAACCTCTGTTTTGACATTGATTTGGGGTGGAAAGCAGTGGATTTTATGAGCTTGGTGTCCAACAGAGACTAGAGACTTTACCAAAAGGTGTTGAGGAACCTATTGTCTCGGTCGGAGATGATGGTCTATAGTATCCCAAAGTGGACCCACACTCATTCGAAGAAGATCTTAGAAGTATCTGTCACTGTGACATTCTTCTTACAGGCTGTGAGGATGGCCATTTTCAAAACCAATCAATGACCACAAACACGCATTCATTTCCTTGCTTGGTGGATGGAAATCTAGACATGTAATCCATTGAGATGGATTCCCAAGGATTATCAGGAATAGGAGGAGGAGTGTATAAGCCTTGCTTCTTGATGGCTATCTTGGAAATGGCACATGCAGTGCAAGATCTGATATACTTGCTGACGTCCTGTCGAATTTTTGGCTAATAAAAATGTTTTTGAAGAATGACCACAATTTTCTCTCTGCCAAAATCTCCTACCACCCGACTATATTGGGCTTCCCAAGTAAGAATTGCACGTTGTCTTGTATGAACACATAGATGTCCCAGGTGGCATAAGAGTTCGTCTTGAATGTGAAAATCAGTGGCAGTTGTGTCTGTACCCAAGAGTTGGTAGGTGGTGGAGAAGTCTGGATCTTGTTGATAAAGTTGGGGCCACTCAGATGCTTCATGTCCACATGAATGGAGCATAGTGGTGAGTTCAACCAGAGGAGGCCGACTGAGGCACTCAGTAACACTATTTGAGATACATGTCTTATACTTGATGTTGATATGGAACTATTGTAGGTAGGTTGACCACTTCTGATGGTAGTAGTTTTGCAATTTCCCCTGTGTCTGTATGAATTGCAAAGGCTTGTGATTAGTGTGTATGATCGTCTCTTTCCCAAGAATGTAATGTTTAAATTGACGATAGGCTTGTACAATGGAATACATTTCCTTATCATAGGTGGGGTATTTACGGACCGTATCGGATAGTGTCTCACTATGGTATGCCACCAGATGCCCATGCTGAGTGAGAACTGCACCCATATCATAGTCAAATGCATCAGTCTCAATATCAAATGGTTGTTGCAGATTGAGAAAGGAGAGTACTAGAGTTGAGCACAATTGATGCTTCAGATCATTGAATGATCATTGCTTCTCCTTCCCCCACATGAAATTGGCCCTACAACCACCCTTGGTAACCTAGCTGAGGGCCCATGCAATATGGGAGAATCCAAACACGAACCATCGGTAGAAGTTGACTAGTGCCAAAAAGATCCAAATCTTGGTCAGTGTGGTCAGGGATAGCCAGTCACGGATGACTTGGATATTAGCTAGATCAACATGTACCCCATTCTCATCAACAATGTAGCCCAAGTATTGGACCATGTTCATGCCAAAAGAGAATTTTTCCAAGTTGGCATAAATCTTGTGTTGTCGCAGAGTGCTCAAAACCTATTGAATATGTCGCATGTGCTCCTCCCATGTTCTGTTGAAGATGAGGATTTCATCCAAATATACTACCACAAAGGAGTTGGTGAAGGGTCTCAATACATCATCCATCAATCTCATGAAATTGGTTGTTGCATTTGTTAAGCCAAAGGGCATGACCAACCATTCATAGAGACCTTCTTTAGACTTGAAGGTTGTCTTCCATACATCAGTTGGTTCGATGGGAACCTGGCGGTATCTAGACTTTAGGTAAATCTTGCTGAAGAACTTGGCCCCCTTGAGTTGGTCAAGAAGGTCATCAATCCTTGGAATGGGGTAGCGTTTCATGACTGTGATTTTGCTTAAGGGTCTGTAATCAATGCAGAATCACCAAGCCCCATCCTTCTTCTACACCATTACAATTAGGCTTCCATAAGGGGAGGAGTTAGGTCTGATGTTCCTCTTTTAAATAAGCTCTCATATCTGACACATGATTTCGTCACTCTCCATCAGCGAGTGTCGATAGACTGGTCCATTAGGTAGAGATGATTCAGGGGTCATATCAATTGGATGATTGAATTGGTAGTGTGTTTGTACCCTTGTAGGTGAGGAGAAGATGTCTTTGTATTCTTCCATGATCCCGTCCACTTGTTGTTGCTGCAAAGAGAGGTGTTGTGTAGAGGCCATGGATGTGGCGATGAACTTCTTCTTACTATGATCACGGATCGCAAAGAAGACAAAATTATTGGTCTTTGAAATGACCTTACTGCATTTCTTAGAAGATATTAAATAAATAGTAGTAAGCGGCGCTACCTCGGGGATCCTGTACAATTTTCTACCCAAAGTAATAATAACACTACGGGGTCTAGACTCATACAAGACATGATGCTTCCACAAATATGGTTTTCCTAAAATAACATCACAAACTTCAAGGGGAGAAATATCACACATTACCTCATCTTTGAAATGCTTGATGTCATAGGGAAAACAACATTGTTGGCTAACACGAAGATCTCTTCCTTGGAAAATCCAACCGATGGTGTAGGGCTACAGGTGTGGCGTCGTTGGAAGGTCCAGTATCTTGAAGACCTCTACTGAAATTAGGTTCTTGTGACTTCCATTGTCGAAAATAAAATGAATCAGAGACCCCTTGACCCACATCTGCAAGTGAAAGAGGTGTTCCCCTTCCTCTGGTTCTTCTGGTTCACTTGGTCGAACTTTGGTGGTAGCAACAATGGCACTAGGTTCAACATCGATAATCTACTTCACTCCTTCAGAATTTGACTCAAAATCAGAATAAGCCTCTTACTCGGAAGCCTTCAGCTTGACCACGAGGGACTTCTTGGAGTGACATTCTTCGGTGTTGTGCCAAGGAATTTTATGGTACTCACACCATTTTCCCATGTCCTTCTTCATCTTTGCATTGCCCTTATTGTCCTGTGGATTGGAATGGTTGTCCTAAGGGCGGCCATGTCAACCCGTTCCTTTTTTGTGTGGGTTGGGGCTACCTTTTCCCTGCTTCAGCTGTGAGGGGTTTGCAGATCCAAACTCTCGTTGTTTCTGCTTAAATTTGTGTTCAATCTTGACAACGTATCTATAAGTCGTGCCCAATTAGGCGATGTCTAGGAACTCCATTTATTTTTGAATTTATCTATGAAAACAACCATGGTATTTTAGCACCAGATGATGCTCAAAGTATTTGATACCTAATTTGGTGCGTAGGGTATGGAAAATATTGGTGAATTCTAGTACTATCTAGTCACGTTCTTGACGTAGGGTGGTCCATCTGGTGTACTGGTCCTCATAGCTTCCAACAGGGTAGTATTTTTCTTTAATGGCATCCCAGAAGGAATCCCATGTAGGGGCCACCACAAACATTTCAGATTCCTCCATGGCCCTTTTCTTAGAGTAAGTATCCCACCAGTCTTTAACATGGGGAATGGCCTTGAGGAGTGAAAAAGTAATATTTTCCCTATCGGAAAAATTGTGGACCGAAAAATATCCTTCAAGCACCTTCAACCATTTATGTACAACATTTGCATCTATCATTCCTCCAAATAATGGAATATAAAAATTTACCTATACCTTGAAGGGGGTTGCATAGCCGCTTGATGAAGATGCTTCTCCTATGGGAAACCGTCGAAGGATCTGCGCGAAGTTGTCCATCATTTCATTCCTTTGTCATGCGAGGGCTTCCTCAAGAAACATTTTAATAGGATCTCATGTTCTATCATATTTCTTTTCATCTCCCATGGGTTTTTTTCGAGCTCGATGAAGCCGATTTGGCAATGGATCGATTGGTTCAAGTCCCAACTTCTTGTACCCATACCTTGTCGGGGACATGCATAAAGAAAAATAAATGAAGAGAAGACCACTTTGATACCACTGATCCAGATTTAGGAGTGGAACGAACTGATTAATAGACTAAATACAATAAACACGGAGAAAGGAAGGATAACACAAATATCCAGTGAACAATATCTTCTATTTAATAATGAAATAGGTTGAAACTGTAAAACTGTAGAACCGAAACTTGCTCGAATGGTAGTATCTATCTCTAAGAAGATATGTGGCTGCTACGAGCATCTGTCTTAGTAGAATGGACTACAATGAGGCTCCAGAGGCCCTTTTCATATTACTCATGAATGCCAAAACCCTAGACATCTAAAAACCTTACCCTAGAAGGTGAAATGCCAAAAGTCATGTGGTCCCTATGGGTAAGTTGGTATCTCAAATTTCTAGGGTCGTAACTTTTGCATACGACCTTTGTTTTAGGCACGTGATAGCCCATTGGAAAGGTATTTCATAGAACTACACATTTCGCTGTCAAAATATAACTCTATCTACAGTTTGACTGTGGCAATCCAAAAAACAATGTTTAGGGCCCCAAAATGACCCCAGAAGTACAACAAGATGTGATGACATGAAAACATACAAAATAATATAGTTGGATTAGGTGAGAGGCCACCCATATCCACTTGGAGGATGTGTGGGGATTCAGATATCCCCAGAACTGTAGAACCCACAATTACAAAGCAGGATAGAAGAATGTGTTGAACAAAAAACAAACACAAGGAGCCAATTGGAATAGCTGGGTGGCCACCAATATCCACCTAGATCAGAGATCTAAGGAGAAGCAAGGAGAGCACACTGAGAGGATAGGCGAGGAGAGAACACCACGAGTAGCTTCCCAAACCCTGATATTTGCATGAGGGAATGTTGGAGAAGAATATCTAGGGAACGACATCAGAGGAGACATAATTCACAGAGGGCACAGGAGACCAAGCTAGAGGGAACACTGTGAGCATGCTTGAGAATGGTGAGTGGTTGTTACCATCATTCACTTTTCATTATTTTTGAAATTGATTTGGAAAACCTTCACATTGTAAATAAATCCAATGAATCGAGTTGATTATGATTTCTCACCTGTGTTTGGGAGGGTGGTTGTTAGCATGCATAATGTCCAGGCAAAGTGAGAATTATTCCATCATGTTAATGAATTTAGGAAGGATCTACTTCACCAATAATATCAACCCCCTTAAGCATTCCATTTTGATCAATCTGAAGAAGTTCATCATTCCTTCCTTCCCAACATGATTTTTTTGCATTGAGATCCAACTTTTAAAAATATGGATCACACCAATTTAATTTTCTTATGGGAGAAGGAAGACAATAGTGGTAGAGAGAAATCATATCAGTGGGTAGTCCAAGGAAAGGTAGGGATGAGGAGGTCATATCAGTGTCTTTGGATTCAAGATCCTTTGTGCATAGAATTTTTTTTAATGGGGATTACTCTTAGATATTTAACATAGTCATTCCCTCGATGTTTATTGAGATAAACATAGAGTTGCACCTTTTTTAATTTCACAATTGTGAGGCTATTGAAGCCTACAAGGGATTTGAATGATTCAAGAGGAGAGGGGTGGGCTCAAATGAAGAGGAACATTCCTATTTCCCCCTTTTGAGATCATGATCACATAATAAGAAGGAATAACCTATTCAAGGATGTCCCTTAACTATGGATTAAGACAAATACCAAGGGAACTTACCTAGTCATTGTAATGATTAAGGAAAACAATCATAGACATAAAAAATTATATGTAAAATAAAAATGAAGAGGAGTATATGTGCAATGTATCAAAATAAAATAAAATATTATTAAACTTCTTCAAGATCCACAATTAACTCCAAGAAAACCCCCTCAAAGTTTGGCACTCCTCAATAAAGGTGGAAAGATGCTCAAAGTAGGGTTTGACAAAGTCTTTGCTACCACACATGATTGTCCTTTGAAGTGTTTCCTCAAACCATGCTCTTCTAACATGTTCCTTCCTTAAAATAAGAATTCAAACCTTGAGATAGGGGAGAAATCCTCTTTGTTTGCATACATAATCCTTGATCATGCCATACAATCATTTTATATTTCCTTATAAGGTGGAGCGTTCCTTCCAAGATGAAATTTAAACCATGTTCTTATGGTTTAGTTGTCATATTGTGTCCTCTCCTTAGCTAGGTCATTCCTCAAGCATGTTTGCTAATCAATTATTATAACCCCTTTTACATGGGGTGCTCCTCCTCTAATTTTTACTTTATCCTTATTTCATGGCTAGAAAGAGTCAAATCTGCCACTTGGTACCCCTTTTGAATTCATCAAGCTGGGCACTCCCATTAAAATATGAATACCATTAAAATAAAAGGGAATAAACTTTGTTGACTCCTCTTTCAAACATTCAAATTGCATCAATTGGGCCATGTTTAAAATCCTATGAAGGTTGAATTTTGAAATGTTTATTACTTTGCCTATCCATTTCTCCTTTTCACTTTTCCACGACTTGATTTTACCCCAGATTTTATATGTCTTCCTTTATCCAACCCATCCTAGTTCATCTATCTATAAGTTTTTAATGACCTCCATTATAGTTTTGGGCTCAATTTTCTATGACAAACAGTGCTATTGTTTTTCCTCTTTCTCTCATCATTACAATTCCCATCTCTTCGTTATCACTACCACTTTTATTAGTTCTTATTATATTAATGGACTTCTCTCTATCTCAATCATTTGGGCATTCTTGGGGACATAGTGATTTTTTGGAAACTTTTGTGGATTTCTTCTTAACTGGATATGTTTTATTGATTTTTGCCTCATTTATTGCTTGAATGACTACTTTCTTTAATATTTATACTTCTTTTAATGCCTTATCCTTTCCTCATATCTTCTTACCTTTCATCAACTTACATCCCATTAATATTCCACTCATAAAACTAACTTTCATTTAATTTTTCAAGCGTTGTATCTATTTAATTTTTCCCCATTTAAAATTATCTTCAATATTTTAGAACTCTATGTTGGTTAGTTACCTAAGTTTGTAGTAAAGGTATGGAAGGTGTTGGTATA
Source organism: Picea sitchensis (assembly GCA_010110895.2). NCBI lineage: Eukaryota > Viridiplantae > Streptophyta > Pinopsida > Pinales > Pinaceae > Picea > Picea sitchensis. The sequence continues at coordinate 7,866 of SNQJ01S0250201.1, forward strand.
GTCCCATAGTTTGATCCTGAACCCAGTGGAGCTACAACCATTTGGTGTATTGGTCCCCATATCTCCCCACATGGTAATATTCCTCATTGAGGGAATCCACAAAATCCCCCCTATGTGTCTTCAAGCTCCAGGTGGAATTGTGTTCTTCCTCTCATCGTTCTCTAGGTGAAATTTACCTAGAGATTCATAACCTTCACTAAGTTGGGAATCCACATGCATGAGTGCCCCTACCAATTTAGGTAATTGCACCCTCTAATTGTGCATCCAAAACTAAATATATAAAACATTTATTTAGAACTTTGAATATAGAAAAAAAAGTTCAAAAATTGGAACTAGGATGATGATGGACTACTCACTAACAAGACGTGCACATGTGACTAAAGGTACAACCAAACATGTACATTTCGGATACTTCTTCCTCGAGTGAGGGAATCTTAGGACAAATAGAGGGAAATGTGATTGAATCTAGTAGATACGATATGCAAACAATGACTAGAGGTGAAAAATTCAGAAGAAAATTTCGTAGACGCATGGAATTTTTTCTTGCTGAAGGAGAATCATGCTCTTATGATGATGAGAGCATAGGAGACATAGAGGTGCCACTTAGGTATAAGCATCTGGTGAAACAATGGGTACCTAAGGAACTGTCTCCGTTAGACACTAACTTCATTGTCAACAATAAGACATATCGCATTGCACCATCCTCCCTGCATGGCCTAGGGCTATTTTCCATGGATGGAATAACTGTAAAATAAAATACAATAACTAAATTTATGGACTATGTCAGATCATGTTACAATTATAATGATTGGATGTGGTTGGTCTGATACATGCGAAGTATGCAGAGATATGCACTCGCCTCAAATTATATACAGCTAATAAACAACAATAAAAATAAGGGAGCGAGTATCTATATCGATGGAAGGCCTAAAGCTTCCAAAAATATTGCAGGGTTTATAAACAAGACACGACCCGAGACAACAAACAAGCAACCGAATTGCATATATGAGGGATGCAAAGAGAATCAGGTAGTCATGTGAGCAATAAAAAAGATAGTTGTCGAGGAAGAGTTATTTGTGGATTACCATTTGAATCGAATAGAAACATCGACTAATAGTGTGCGGGTACTTATGCAAAACCTCTCTAAGCAACCTCTACTTATTGCATTATATTTTTTTTTTATCTTTAACAATGTTTTAAATATTTCATGGTCTCAATTTTATAATAATGTGGGAGGTTAATCATTGAGGATAATTTTATTTGGGTGGAAATCACATTTTTTGTTATCGTTAACAATTTTTTTAAATATTTGGGGGTTCTAATTATATTCTATTATAATGTGGTAGGATGATTGTAGAAAAGGGCCAGCCGCAGAACATGTAATTGATTATCAAATTCGACTTTCATTTTATGTGAATTTCATTATTTATTTATATAATTTTATTTTTGTGGTGATCAATTATTTCATTTGTTTATATAACTAAAATAACATTGATTTTCATGTTGAAATTATATGTAGTCGGTAGGCCATGTTGATCATGATTCCGCCAATGAGGAAGGGTTGTATTCATCCCCTAATTTGATGGTACTAATAAAAATAAAGATCATTAAAATGAAGAAGGAACTTGATAGCTTGTTATAGCGTCCATATCAAACTCCTGGCGTCCTACAAAAGATCAATATCCTTATGTCATAGATTAACACATATAAGGTAATATCCATAATTTAAAGTGTTTTTTTTTAATGTACTCATATGTTCAATTATGAAACTCTGTTTTTTAACTTTTACATTATCTCACGAAAAAAAACATTTTATTTTTTATAAATATATTTTTGGATCTTGTTCATCCCAGTGTTGGTAGTAGTGGTGTTGCAGAGACACCCTAGAGTCCTAACGCGGGATGTCATACATCAACAAGAGTATTGTTTAGTTCTCCATTTTCCACACCTAATTTAGATAGGATCCATTACACACACCGCCAGGCATCCACACAATGGTCAGGCTCTAGAGGTGGTGAAAAAGATGAGGATGATGATGTGGTTGTCATGGTTTCATTTCCTAGAGCTAGATGTGTGACTAGCATGGGGACCCTTTCGTGCACATTTTTGGTCGACGATAACAAACTTCCATTAAAACAAATAAGACTCCCATGTATTTTTTGATATTTTAATTGTTTCATGTTGTCCATCTCAAACACAAATCATCTAGATTATTATTTTTAAATTAATAATCATATCTTTTTGTGTGTAGGAAACGACCATTTTTATAGGCACCTGGAGAGAAAGGCCTTGTTGATTTTTGGGGCAACCTTACGCATAAGGTGAAATTGTCAGAATTCCAACCTCAAAAAATAACTTATGGATTATCTTGAAGGCCTCTTTGGAGTAGAATAAAAAATTTGTCACCTTTGCAACAAGAGAATATTTAAAATATACGCGGGATGTTTATAGATGAAGCTTGGCAGGAAACCCTAGGTATGTGCGTCCTCCCTCGATTCCAAAGAGGGAGTGGAAGGTGATCATTGATGATACAAAAGAAAAGATATTTAAAATATCAGGAGAAAAAATAACTGGTACCCCAAGGTAAATTGCAATATTTTGATTTCAATAACTTTAATTTTCTTTAGATCTAAATAAAAGTGTGGGATATAGCATACTTGAAAATTTTGATGATAGGTTTCTTGACACTTCGAAGGAAACCAAAGAAAGGATTTCCAAACATGGCCAACACAATTTGGGCTAGGGCGGCTACTCGAGGTTACAGTCACAAATCATAAGTACCCAAACATATTAAGAATATTATTTGTATCGCCTTACAACTTTTAGTTTATTGCAACCAAAAACATTTAAAAAACATGCTCTTATGCAATGTAGGGCAACGACTTGGGAACTGAAACCACGGAGGAAGATCTCCAACTTGGTTACAAGTATAGCTATAAACTCATGGTTGATTGTAGGAAAAGCATGGGGAAAACCCCAAGATCCAGTTTATGGGATAAGGTAAATAAAAATCAGTCTACATTAACATTTCATTACTTATAAAATACATAAATGTTTGATATCGTCCATAACTTTAATGTCTTAATTTGTTTTAATCAGGGGAGCAACACTATCAATGAAACTATTAGCACTGGACAACAAAGTGTTGATAGGGAAATGTGACCAGAAGATCATGGTGCTCCCCAGTAGGCCCATCCCAGTGGGGTGCAACCTCAAGATGTTCCTGTGACTGAGGCCCACAATGATAAAAATTTTGTATATTAATCATATACTTAATAATTTCATACTTCTAATTTTTATTACTTATACATTTACAATTTTGTCCTTATAAATTTTGTAGTTTCAATGGAAGAGAATGTCGTAGTTGATCCTCCTTGACCTGAAGATGATCAAGAGAATAGTGAAACCATTCCAACAGTGTCGACTAGTGGACCAACATGTAAATAATTACATTGCAAAGGTTTTTTTTAATATTAATGAACTACTTCAATGATATTTAAAAATTGTCCATATAAATTTAATATTTTTTTTTTTGTAGGTGATGGCCCCTCACAACAGCCTCCACACCGTGGGTATGATACCAGGCGTGCTCGGTGTTGAAACATTTTTTTTTTCTAAACTTTAGACTTAAATAAGTTTAATTCTTGTTTAAATAAAGACAAACACGCACTTGGATATCACCATTGATGGGGTCCTCCATTTAATACAATGATCCTAACAAATTTATGGAGCTGCCCACTAGTTGAAAGGTCAAATCACTAAAGACAATCTTCAAAATGTCAGGTCTCGGGGTTTCACAGACCTAACAATCCAACATGTAATGAATCTCAATGTCCCAACATGAAAAATCATGAAACTGTGATAAGTTTTAAGCCATGTTAATTAAATCATTAAAAATTATTAATACAAATTAATCACATCACGACTTCGTGATAAGGGGATCCATGCCTCGAGCGATCACCAAAGTCTCGATATACGAAATTATGAAACCAACTTAAATTAAACCGGGTTAATTAAACAATTAATAATGATTAACGATAAATAAATATTTTCGCAACTTCACATCTTGGGAATCCAGTCTCAAACGAAAACCTGAAATCCCGATACCCAAAGTCGTGAAACCCATAATTAATCATGATTAATTAAAATGTTAAACATGATTAATATTAATTAATCAATCATGATTTCGTGATTCAGGAATATTAGCTTGAATTGAAATAGGTTAACCTGGGACCCAAAACCCTGAAATGGATTAAGGTAAACATAATTAATTAACGTATAAACTTGATTTATTAACAAATAAAAACTTTTATTTTACCATTGCGTTTATGCTGATTGCGATATGGGTCATTTCAATTTTCTTTTTCGATTACGAAAATTGACCATTAATGTTATTAAATGACCAGCCTGGAGAAATGATTTCAAATAAGATCTTGTGTTAATGCCCAAATATTTTTATTAAAAGACTTAAACATATTGTCAGTGAAGGTATATGCAGGTCGAGGCATCTAAGGCAAGAAAGACTTTTTCATTTTAAATTACATTCCCATTTTGGTAGAGCTTGCTTAACGTAATACTCAGTCCTGTGCATGTTCTGTGACAAATAATAGGTTTTTAAGAATTTCTACCATGCCGCCACGAAAAGAAGCTAAAGAAAATAGTGAGATTTTAGGCCAGAGTTCAAAGGTTATCTCCGACACCTCACCCAAAAGTATAAACACAGTTAAAACCTAGACGAATGTATTCAACATCCTACAGTACGAGCTAGTAAACTGCCCTGATGATTCAAGCGACAACGAAAAGGAATATTACTTATCTACCAAATACAAGATTATTGCACAGGCAGAAATGCATAAGGTAGCAACAAGGTCGAGTTGTTTACCCTACAATGACATGATTAAATGGGCACTGGATCATGTGGATATCCCAACTAGAACTATTTTCAATTCTCAGAAGGTAGTTGTTGGTCCATTTCCGTTGGAACACATACAAGTGATGTATAAACTATCTTCAACATCA
>SNQJ01S0250203.1:0-12884 GCA_010110895.2 Picea sitchensis
CCTTTCAATAAAATAGAATAAGGCGGATGTAAGAAGACCTAATAGAAGCTTTCACTTCTAGAAGGATCTTCCTCTAGATGCTTCTCTTAATAGACATATTTAGTATAAATAAGGGCCGAGGGTATGAAAACCCTAGCTGGGAGATTATTGTAACAGAGCGCTGCTCGATTGGAGGTTGCCCCCTCGAAGAGGCCTGTGAACATTGCTTTCTGAATCAAAGTGTTATTTTTATTGCTGTTCTTATATCATTTATGTGTTATTGTGGAGATTATACTGGATATTTTACTGTTATTCTGCCATTTCTATCATTTTATTTATGTTCTGCATATTTTATATATATGGTATCTTGCAAAGAAGTTTAGCATGCTAAAATAAGAAAGATGTGAAGAAGAAGGAAAAATAGAAGTCAGAGTGCAAAAGAAACATATAGAAGGAAAATTGGGAAAAGAAAGCCCAACCTATGAGTCAACTTGAGTTGTCATGAATTGTAATAGGGTTTTGGGATGAACAAAGTAGGGTTTTAAGCTCTAGGTCAGAGTGCAAAAGAAACATATAGAAGGAAAATTGGGAAAAGAAAGCCCAACCTATGAGTCAACTTGAGTTGTCATGAATTGTAATAGGGTTTTGGGATGAACAAAGTAGGGTTTTAAGCTCTAGAATTCTATGTATAAATATGTAATGGTTTGGGAGAATAGGGGTTCTTCTTGAGTGAAACTATGGAGTTTGTTCCAAGATATCGAGAGTTCTTGTCAATAAGGAGAGTGATAGAATAAGGTGAGAAGGAAAGATTTTATGTCGAAATTTTAAGGAGATGTTGCAAAGAGAGAGAGATTTTCACTCCTGAGTGGCTAGGCTAGATGAAGGAAAATATAGCATAATGTATTTTAAAGCATATGCACAAGCTCTGAGACAACTATATATGAATAATAATAAATAAAACATTCATTTTAGACATAGCCCAAAGTTAAGTGAACCACATTAACTATTTTGTTTACTTGTATTTTGTGTGATTGATCATGGATACTTTCTTGATTCATGTTAGACTAACTTTATCTTCTTTGTGATCATTGTGCAATAGTTATGAATGTTATAGTACTTGGTTTATGTTGAAATATGAAGTACAATGGTAATACATAATTGAATTCGCTAGGTAACCTAAGGAGAGTAAATACATAATAGCGCACACAGAACAAATAAATAATAATGACAAGGATGATCACCTTTCATTCCCTCACTACTACAAAACTTGGTTCCCGCAATTTCATCACATTCCGTGAGACTTCACTTTCATGTGATGACGAAGGGCCAAGAACCGGCGGGTTTTATTGATTAATATAACTCAACTTGTGGGTCTTACAATCATGCACATGCCAACAAATCCAATTATTGCCTGGGACTCCTAAATCTCATGGATTGATGGAATTTTTTGGATGTTGAATAAGAAAGAGATATCAAAATTGTTAGAAGGTAAGGAATGGGATTTTTATTAAAAAGAGAATAGAAAACCCCTCGAATGAGTGATGAGAAATGGATGCAAAGGTATGTGTACATAGATCTACATGAAATCTTCTTTCCACTTATGATTATTTTAACTTAATGGTTAGAAATATTAGTGGATAATACTGGAAGGTATCGAACTGTAGTGCCAAGGAATCAAACTTATGATTTGGTAAGATAGTTGAATTTTGTAAGAATCAAACTTCCTGTAGTTTGATTTCTGGGTTGATAGTATATTAGGAGGATATATTATAGAAATTGTAGTAGATTGTACCTAGTCATACCGTGGTTTTAGAAAGGGACTTCTTCAAAGGTCCATGCTAAAGGTTCATGAAATTGTTGGGCATGTGGATAACATGTTGTTGTGTGACAAGTGCATAATGACAATGGAGTCTGACTTCCAAGGCTACATTCATAGGGGAAGTGAGGGATGACAAGAGGATAGTCCTGAGGAATTGAGAGAATGAAGGAAGAAATGAAGAGGGAAGGGAGGGACTGAGATGTAGAGAACCAAAGAAGTTGTATCAGAGGAAAAAGATGAGTTTGGATTATTGCGCAGTGGAAAGAGGTACAAGAGGAGAAATATTGGGTTTGAGAAAGGAGAGACACGTAGTGAGCCAAAGTAGAGAGGACCTTGCGCAATAGTACAAATCATGGAGAGATATCACTTAAGAGGAGGATTTCTAGTCCAGTCCTATAATAGACGATCCATCAAGTCCTACTCAAGCTTGATCCTATGTCAATCCATGACCCCATGTGTATCACTGACAATTAAAGATAACCATTGAAGACTTATCAATATAATTCATAGTTATCAAGGGAGGATAGAGTAGTAGCAATAAAAGCAGTGGAAAAGGAGTGAGAGTCAACCAACATCTCCTAGGGGAGGGACTACACAAAGCAACATCGCCAAGAGGAGGGACTACAGAAAACAACATGGCATGGGTAGACAACACCCTCAGACAACCCAAGTTCTAAGTATTTGGTTTAGAGGACCAAAAACAACATCTATTTGTTTAGAGATAATTTGGGTTGTAAAGAATGTCCATGATGAGGCCATGAATATCAAGGCATTGAAACAACATTTAGAGGTTGCGTGTTACTTACATGAAGCTGCAAAGTTCTATGCCTACAATGCAAGCTAGGACTTTGGATAAAATAAGAAAATCATTTTGAAAAGAGTTCAAGAAGGCAAAGTCTGAGTCATAGTATTTTACAGAGATGAAAAAAATTAAATAGATGTGGAATGAATCAAAGAGGGACATGACCCAACGCTTTAAGGATCTCATTGATGGTAGATTCCACTTTCTAGATCCTGATCAACACCAAAAGAATGTTTTATTTGTAGGAATTATACCACATTTTCACAAGCAGCTGATTCAACAAAAGGTTTCATCACAGACTGAAGCTTTGGAGATTGCATTGAAATTGGAAGCATCCCCTATAAGAGATAATGGAGGGATGGGGAAAGTATCGTGAACTGCATTTATTTCTTTGACGATTCAACCTGAAGAACCAAAAAGGGAAGGATAAATGAGAACAAATATGGTGTACCAAGTATAGGACTAAAGTCCATCACAAGGAAGAATGCCCAAAATCATGCAGCACTTGCTTAATGAGACATAATCCAATACCAGGAGGGGTATTGTGAGATATGTAATAAATGGGGACATCATCCAACTAAGTGCCCACTACAACATAAGTATCAAAGCACACCAAGGAACTTATTTTTCAATTTTTGTAAGTCAATCGGACATGAAGAGAAGGATTTATGCGCATTCAATTTGACTTATAAGGGAAGGTAACATCAGATACGCACACATGATTTAGAGGAGAATGATGCATATGGGAGTGGTGCACAGTATAATAGTCAGATAGGTTTCAATCAAGGGAACAAATGAAAATTTGGTAGAGGAGGAAGAGGGTCAATAATGTGTTACAATTGTAATCAATGAAGTCACTTAGCCTGCAACTTCCTGGATCCATGTACAAATTCCACATATTGTAGAGCACTGTACCATGCAATAAAAGAGTGTACTTAATTACTTTTGAAATGGAAGGAAAGAGGAAATCAAAACTAGAATCCAACAATGTATATAAAATATCAAACAAAAAATGCAACGAAGGGCCTAGAATGGCAGTTGTTACGTGCAGAGGAGCCAAAATAGGAGTTTATGTGATGAATGGAGGGAAGCATGTTGAGAAATGGGTAAGGAAGTCAACAGGGCCCTTTCCAACTTTTGATCCTCAACAATAAAAGGATACATGTTAGAGGGAAAGAAAAGAGATAATTGGACATGGTTGGGGAGAATCAACATCATCTATGCCTCATGTTGAAGATTATGCTATGCCAGAAAGGCACCAACCTGAACACTCTAATATAACTCAAAGTTGTATAGAGATAATGAAAGATTAAATTGAATTGAATGCACTATATGAGTTGATTGATCACTGCATGCAAGGAGGCAAGGGTCAAACTTCTTCAAGGAAGAAGTAGAATCCCACCAAATACCTCTCAAGGATTGTGTTCATCACCTTGGCTAACATAATGGCCGAACTAATTCTCTGCTAAATCCCCCTTTTCCATACTTGAAATCCCTCAACATTCCTGATTTAACCAAAATTGTTAATGACCCCATTTTACATGATTAATTTGGCCCAATATGCCTACCAAATTGTCTTTAGACATTTCAAAGTTTGAAAAGAAAACTGTGGAAGACCCCGCCAACCATGTTATGGCATTCCACTTATGGTGCCTTTTCAAAATATCATGGATGATTCTTGTTATTGAGGTTGTCCCTCATTAGTTCATCATCCAATTGGTATGTGGACAAAAAATCGTGGTCCCATGTGACATTTGAATCATTAGCCAAGGCTTTTTGTCCTTTTTCCAATTACCGGTTCATCATGACACTGGATGAGAACTTATCTCTGAGTTCAAAAACCACCGCTATGCATATTGTCATCATTATCCATGAATGCATGCCGATGACGTAGTTTATGTAAAGAATAAAACAACAAAGAACAACATCTTGATTGGATTCTAAAATCATTTGTCCCCATGATTTCAAAGGATGTAGCATCCACTTTTCCTCAATAAAATGAGGAATCCATTAGCAAGGCCTAGAAATTCAACCTCATATATTCCTAATCAGGTTACTTGTAGACACATTACATGGTGCACCTGCATCCCCAACATTTGGCCAAGGCAACCCGGGTTTTCACTGATGGATTGATTGGTTCTATGACATATCTCAACCCTTACAACCACCCATCAACTATTCTATGGTGCAAATCAATATCCTCAATCATATGGAGGGACATCTTATTACCCTCCTCCTACTCACCAACAATTATATCTTGTTGTTCCCCCTCAACCATTGGGGGGACTCCACCGGTACCCCAGATGCATCCATTCTCTCAATCAAGTATGGGTCCAACCCCAACCCCCATCTATAACCCCAACAATAGTGGAAGTAATTCAAATTTTTACGACATATGGATCGCTCTACAAAACAACCCAAGCATATTTCTTTCATTTCTGTCCTCCTATCCAGCTTGGTCCCCAAGAAAGCCAACCACATGCTCTAAGTTAACACTAAACCTCTCCCATTCAACAAGTTCATTATTTTTAATAATCAGCTGAATAAGGAAAATCCATCCCATCGATGAATAATTTCTAAGAAGAAAGAAAAAATTGAAACAATAACCCAGGACCATGAGGAAATAAATCCCAACAAAACCAACATGTTGGTTTTGTTGGGGGAAACCAAAATCAAGGTAACCAAAACCCCCAAGGGGAAACAATAACACTCCAACCATGACAAGGGAAGAAAATCAATCTTGAACTAACTTCCCTTGTTCTCTATGTGGTGGTTATGGACATTATACTCACCATTTCCCCCAAATTGCCAATTACAAATAGATGAAAGAATCCATGAACATTCAATGCCCCTCCCACACCACTTTCCCTACCGCCCCACAACATTATTTTCAACCACCACCTCCGACCGTTTTTTAAAACCCCATTCCACACCAAGGTTTCATAAATACCCAACAAGAGATAATCTATCCCACCACAAATGGGGAAATATAAAAAATCAGGTCCCATTCAACCCATAAATCCATCCGATCACAATATCCTCCATACTAGTGAAGCGAGATTATTTTGCAAACATGAAACCATCCATACATCATGCCTCATCATGCTACCCCAACCACCTTAGAAACAAATCCAGCTACAACAAGATAACCATTGATGATTCAACACCCTAACACTCAACCAAACCCCTGTATACCCTGCATACATGCTCTTTAATACATAATGTCAATAAACCTCATGCTAGGGCATCCCATAAATACATTCTAGTCGATGACTTAGCATAGTCTCCTTCAACCATGTATGTGTTGGATGTCCTCCAAACCTATCACACTCAACAACGTACAAGAACTTTTCCTCCTTGGGGGTAGTTGACCCAAAAGATACTCGCTTAATAACCTTTGAGTTATATGGTAGAGAACCATGTTTCTCGCCTCGTATCTTTTTAGATACCAGTTAAAATCCGAAACATCAAAGTTCATCGAAGCACCATCAATGAAGGTGCATCCACATGCATCATGTCCAAAGTAGTATGGCATAAACTCGACTAACCTAAGCTAGTACCATCTTCCATCACCCTAAGAGCTTATGACAACTGACCATCATCCCTTGAAGGGATCTTTCAAATGTCCCTGTAGAACTTTGGGGGAAAACCATCCTCATTTACATTGAAGTTATTGACACCAAACTCTTGATTACAATATCTTTTGTTCGTGACATAGCTACATGTAAGCTATGAAAGTGGTATCCTCTTTTGTGTTTCATATACCATGATGTTCCTCCATAATGAGAAAATTGTCACCACAAACCAACTTACACATTATGTGCCTAATCGACATTGGTCCTGGAATATTCAAAGACCCATCCTTTGTTAGAAACTTATCATGGAGCACCACCTAAACTAAGCCCTTATGTTTCAGCACAAGTGTGTGTACTTTCCTCTAAAAACACTGACACGAAGGATTCTCTTCCTCCTCATGAGGCTTCAATCATCCCTAACGTATCAATAGTCGCAGAACCACTCCAAACAGAGCCTCTTGCACAATCATCAACCCCAACAGTCCACGAATACACACCCCCCCAAGGACCTAGTCCCATTTGGGAAACAGTCCCCCAAGCCATTACCAAAATCCCTTTTTCTACCCCCCACCGAGTCCACAGTCTCCGTGTCGCCCTACCCTCACTCCTTCCCAACATGGCGTTCTCACCTTTATCCGAGTGTATCTCCATCCACCCTCTATGCTTCCTACACCATCTCTCCCTCCTCGATAGAGGGATTACCGATGCAGATCCCAATGGCTGTGTTCCTGCCACACCACCCCCACCCTAACCTAGCAGCAACAACACCACTACCATGGGAAGACGAAGGAAGAACGAGCCCATAGCTCCACTTCCTCCCCAATCTCAACCTCCTTTGCACTATGAGAAAAACAAGGAAGACCCACTAAAAGATGTCTCACTCTTCCCGAGTTACGTAATCTTAGCGAGATCCCTAAAGCAACCCCATTGCTTTCTACTCCACCAAGTACATCCACAACTACAGAGTCCTCAACCACAGGAAAAAAAGGGTTATGAACCAATTTCTTTCTTGTGCTATATAGTTCAAAATATGCATTATTACACTCATCGCTAAGCCTAGCTTTCTAATTTTCAATTCTACCACAAACATTAGTCGAGTATGCCATCTCTACCGGAGCTCTCCCACACTCTTATTGATGCTCATATTATTGGCATTCGTTATATTTCTTTGTCATTCCCTGAGTGAATGAGATATCATCCATGATGTCTTGATATTTGGCTTATGTCCAAGGAGCCATCACACCCCATACATAATATCTTTTCTATGTCCTAATCCCCTATGGTCATTAACACTTCTCCATTGATGGTTTCTCCTACCATCTCCCAGGATCCCTGTGATTCTTTTTCATTTTTCATTGCGACGAATATATCTTGGAGGAAATGACTAACTCTAATTTACCTTGGAATGCAGTCCATCATCAAGCACTTTTCCTCTCATAAGATGTTCTACCCTCATCGCTTTTCTCCTCGGTATGCGGATTTAAAACCAAGGATTTTATTCCTCCCGGGCATAGCGTTGATTGGTTCAAAAACCCTATTCCTTCCCTCAATGCTTTTGAAGAAAGAAACATGGCCAAAATTTCCCATAGTCAAAATTGGCATTTACATTAAACCAAGCATCCTAGAAGAGATCACCATTGACACCACATGCTCCCCCGAAGAGATCATTTCTACAAAGTCTCCTTCGTGAATACCGATATTTTGCCCTGTCATATACAAAGATTCCCTCGCCTCGTATCCTTCTTATAGCTCTAACATTAACCGGTTACATGGCCGGATATCACCCCCTTATTCACCAAAAATAAACTCCCTCTTCACCATCCAAAGTTGTGGCTATCAAAGCCAAAATTGACAAATTATGCATTGTCGTTCATTTACCCCATTATGTACACTTCTTGGCCCCCAACCCGGCCCGTTAACAAAAACATGGAACTATTCCTGTCTACACAGACTTTCGCGACCTCAACCACGCTTGTCCTAAAGACTAATTCCCAACCCCTTTCATCGACCAAATAATCGATAATTTGTGCCACCACGCAGGCACTTTCATTTATTGATGGGTTTCTGGATACAATCAGATTCAACCACCCAAGATTAGTACAAAACTGCCTTTACAACCCCTTGGGGCACCTTTACTTATCATGCCATGCCTTTGGGATCCGCTGGAGCCACCCTGCTTTTTTCAATTTTTACACAAATTTGGAAAATCGACGCTTTATGATCAAGAGTCGTTTTTTCTTTCCTTCCAAAAATCATAAGACCGAGAGATCCTCGTACGTAATTATAATGCTTTATTACTTACGGCGACCCGCCATGAAAGCATGTCTTTCTATGTTTTTGAGATTTCATAATCACAAGTTGACACTTTTATATCTCAAATTCACAAGTTTCGAGTCTCGAGAATGCGAACTCAATTTTAATCTTCGTCCAAAGCAAAAAACAGTTAAAGACCTCTAACCCGTGACTATGACATCCCTTGCAGCCGTGATTCTACGTTTAATTCTAGGTTTTGTTTGCTCAATCCCGAGGACCGAGAACGCGATAATTGTTGAATAACCACAACATACCTAAGAGTAAAACAACTAACCACAATTAAACTTGATTCTCGGAACATCGTCTCTCGTTTCTTTCTTTCATAAAATTAAAGTGCTCGAAATTCCGATACACGAAGTTACGATATAATTATATTGAACCTTCATTATCGCCACATCGCGATATCGCGACTCGGCGTATCAAACTCCTAGAATTTTGCCTTCAAACTCCCGAGTCGCGATCTGACAGTTGAGTTAATTACGTCATTAGGGATCCGCCACGTTAAAACCATGGTTAGTTAATGGTAAGATCGGAACTCGCGGTCTCGCGAGTTTCAAAATCAAAACGTTAAAGAAACATTCGCGAAATGACGAAAAACGAGGAAAGCTAGGAGTCATTCGAAATTGGGAATCTTTTTAATATTCAAACGGGATATGTCCCGTACTCCGAGGTTGGCACTCTTCACGAGACAACCTCCAGCTTTTTCATCACTACGACTTACCTGCAGAGCCGCCATATTTTGATGGCATTAATGAAGAAATAAGAGTAAAATCCACTAACGAATCTAATCGGGTTTGCATTATCAATTCATCTCTAAATGCAATCTGACATACGCCATTCGAACGGTACAATTTGATTAATATATACAGGTGTTCTTCTTATTGTAAATAATTCTTAATATTCAAACGGGATATGCCCCGTACTCCGAGGTTGGTACTCTTCACGACAACTCCAGCTTTTCATCATTCCGAATTACCTGCCGAGCCGCCATATTTGGATGGCATTTATGAAGAAATAAAAGTAAAATCCACTAACGAATCTAATCCGGGTTTGCATATCAATTCATCTCTAAATGCAACCTGACATACTCCATTCGAACGGCACAATTTAATTAATATATACAGGTGTTCTTCTTATTGTAAATAATTCTCGGAACTCAGTGCTCGCCTTCTTAAAGATTAATTAGCTTCATGTATTCACAGGTAATTTAGAAGAGCCGAAAGCAAAGTACACCTTCAACCATGGCTAAGGAAACAAACGAAAATCAATAAGGTCAAATCGTCGCATGTGGCCCCGATAATATTTTCCGGATACCCCATGGCGGTCCTATGAAATACCTGGTCGTCCATCTCAACATTCTACGTAACGTACCGGTCAATCACTTAGTTCCGACGGCGATGATCTCTACCGCAGATAGATTTAAACACCAAATACAAGGCACTTTTTCGCCGGGATGCACCGGTAGCAGCCTCTGGCTGTTCTTTACACCGATATGATCCTATACATTAGATCATGTCGACCACCACCGTAACCATCATGAACTAAAAGAAAATGACAACTTTCAGGCCGAAGCATATCCAAGCCATGTATAAAATCCCACAAACTTCGGAATGTGTACATGGAAGGAATTTCTGGAAGAATTCAGAAAGAAAGAGTGCGCGGAATTTAATAATCTTGCCAGTTTGATAAAAGACTGGTATCACAATTCGCTGCTGTTCGTGGTAAATAGCTTAAGGAGGTATTCAATTTCTTCACTAGAGCCAAATTTTACGTATATAGCAATGATGGCTTGTCGGATCTATGGGAGAGAAGACACTGCACAATTTTTCGTCCAGTACCTCTATCATCGCGGTGAAAGCGTATGGGTTCTCTTCAATTGGTCAAAAAATGCCGACAAATTTTACCGTAAATAGAGCCACCAACAATAAAGAGGAAAAAGGAGGCCGAAACCAAATTCTGGATTCTTCATGTCCGTGACATTATGGACGCTTCATATGTTCATTAACGCCTTTCCCTTTAATGAATTCGGCTTGGAGCCCGACCCAAGAGATAGCTCTCCACAAGTACCATGACAAGTCAGGAAGAAAACGCTTAAATGAATTTATTTCGCAGATTTTAATCGGGTAATGGTGCCCCCGTGATGTTGTCCTTTTCTACCGCTGTTCCCTCACGTGATCCCGCATAGCATCGGGAATCGGTTACATCACGTAATCGGTATGTAGAGTGAAGAATTCTATCTAAGGGTGTTCGGGCTACCGTCTCCTCTGTGACTTCTGCAGCTTCATTCCTCATAAACTCCGCCTCGTCACAAATTGTACCCAGACGGTAATCGCTGGTGAGCAAAGAGCTCGCTGCATCGGCCAAAAGGTATGGCCATCCTTCCCATACACATTCATATTCATTGTCGATTTCACACGCCAAAGTCAATAGAAGGTTTGAACCTAGCTCTACATTGAATACAAAAAGTACCCATCCACAAAAATCGCGGAGCAATCATCAGGGGAATCGCGGGCTCAAAAGGTTTGAACAGAGAATTCGCCCTTGATGATGTTTTCCCGAGGAACGGTATCCCATTCGAGGTGCAATTCAATCGACGCTTCTACCGGGGTAAGACGAGCGTCATTTAAAATTTCAGAGCACCGAGGAGAGGCCTCGTTGTGTTAGGAGGTTTGGGACGAAGATGCTAGTGTGAGTCGAGCTCCGAGGAGTATCTCAAACCCAGAGGAAGCATCGTGTGAAAAGCAGAGCAGAGTCCTGAAGGAAAGAGTCCCAACGGGAATCAAGTTCGCACGTAGTAGAGGATACCAATCCTCCCAAGGAACATAACACGGAAGCGGAAGCGACAAGCACAAACGCACCAAAAACTCAGAACCCGGATGCAGGGACGAAGACTTCTGACCTTCTGAGGCCGCCAAAGTCTGCTCAAAGACGCCTCGAAAGGTACTACAAATCGACAACTCCATCACTTTGTAACACCCTCGCAAATATTTTCAGAGGTGTTAACGGCGGTGGATTTTGGCGAGGATTGAGCCTATAGGCGTAAGAGCTTCCTCCTCAACGTAATCTTCTTGATGCAAGAGGAAAGCTGTGGTTAAAGAGAAATGTATCGAAGGAGAATCTAATGCAATAAGAAATCTAAGGTTATGACCGATGGGAGAAATAAAAGAAGGAGGAATTAAGCATCAATTGCTAACTGGGAGCGAGGTAACGGGTAAAATCGATACTGGTCGATGTTAAAAGAACACAGCAAAATCGCTGATAGAGACCGTTGAGGCCAGGTTGGATTCGGCAAAAGAAAACGCGAGAAGTTTGGCAAGTGGAGAAGTTAAGTTAGCTCAATTAGTTGACAAGAAAGAAATTGAACACCTTAAGACCAGACTGGAACAGGTTGATTCAATGATCCGAGATGGGCGGATGCAGTCTGATCACCAAAGGGACATCATCAATGCTAAATTGCAAACTGAAGACCATAATTAATAATAAACTCTTAAGGAATTAGAGAAGATTTGTTAATTTCTTCCGGCCACCAATTTAACACAAAATCGGATTTCGAAGAAGTTATTGTTAGTGATCTAGACTTCTTGTGAACTCCATTGTCATGATGGGATGCGTACGCCTACCATCTTTCGTGAAGCTCGTATAGCCAATCTCCGAAACAGATTTTCAGAATTCTCCTTCGAAGAACAGAGTAGAGGCAACATTCTTCTAAAGAACTGGTAACATGATATCGCGTTGAGCAAAGAGCAGGCGAAGACAGTGACAAGTTCTCTTGAAGAAACCTTCAAGATCATTGATGCTGAACTAATAGGGATGGAGAGGGGAGGAGACATAGAGACTCTGAGGCAAACAAACATGGAACAAATATTCCTTGATATAAAAGAAGGAAATGAAAAGAATTTGATAGAAATCTCCAAAATGGATAAGACAAGTATGTCCCAAATTGAGGAGCATCTCATTCTTCCCAGCATACAACTCGGCACCCTTGGCATCTTAAATAAATATATGGAAGATAGAATTCAATAATTAACCCGAGACTGCTATGTTGCCGAAGCCAGTTGTCAAGCAGACCAGTCGCATCTCTTATCCCAATTCTTAGACAAATGTAGGATATGCATGGAGTCTATGCAACAGCGAGCACCTAGCACATATGGAAAGACGAGTTGAAGAGATGAAATGATTTGGCTTTCAACAGCTGCCAAGCAAAACCGACGCGTCTTGTATTTGATTTTTTGACAGGTGTATGATATAGACCGAGCTATGTAAAAGAAACACGGGAACATCTTTTTGTATAAATAGGAAAAGGCAAGAAACACCAAAGGCTGGACTTTTTGGTACCTATTGTAACAGAATTCTCTCGTGGAGAAAGATAATACTAAGCAAATCCAAGATTCTCGAT
>SNQJ01S0250204.1:0-12884 GCA_010110895.2 Picea sitchensis
TGATGTTGAAGATAGTTTATACATCACTTGTATGTGTTCCAACGGAAATGGACCAACAACTACCTTCTGAGAATTGAAAATAGTTCTAGTTGGGATATCCACATGATCCAGTGCCCATTTAATCATGTCATTGTAGGGTAAACAACTCGACCTTGTTGCTACCTTATGCATTTCTGCCTGTGCAATAATCTTGTATTTGGTAGATAAGTAATATTCCTTTTCGTTGTCGCTTGAATCATCAGGGCAGTTTACTAGCTCGTACTGTAGGATGTTGAATACATTCGTCTAGGTTTTAACTGTGTTTATACTTTTGGGTGAGGTGTCGGAGATAACCTTTGAACTCTGGCCTAAAATCTCACTATTTTCTTTAGCTTCTTTTCGTGGCGGCATGGTAGAAATTCTTAAAAACCTATTATTTGTCACAGAACATGCACAGGACTGAGTATTACGTTAAGCAAGCTCTACCAAAATGGGAATGTAATTTAAAATGAAAAAGTCTTTCTTGCCTTAGATGCCTCGACCTGCATATACCTTCACTGACAATATGTTTAAGTCTTTTAATAAAAATATTTGGGCATTAACACAAGATCTTATTTGAAATCATTTCTCCAGGCTGGTCATTTAATAACATTAATGGTCAATTTTCGTAATCGAAAAAGAAAATTGAAATGACCCATATCGCAATCAGCATAAACGCAATGGTAAAATAAAAGTTTTTATTTGTTAATAAATCAAGTTTATACGTTAATTAATTATGTTTACCTTAATCCATTTCAGGGTTTTGGGTCCCAGGTTAACCTATTTCAATTCAAGCTAATATTCCTGAATCACGAAATCATGATTGATTAATTAATATTAATCATGTTTAACATTTTAATTAATCATGATTAATTATGGGTTTCACGACTTTGGGTATCGGGATTTCAGGTTTTCGTTTGAGACTGGATTCCCAAGATGTGAAGTTGCGAAAATATTTATTTATCGTTAATCATTATTAATTGTTTAATTAACCCGGTTTAATTTAAGTTGGTTTCATAATTTCGTATATCGAGACTTTGGTGATCGCTCGAGGCATGGATCCCCTTATCACGAAGTCGTGATGTGATTAATTTGTATTAATAATTTTTAATGATTTAATTAACATGGCTTAAAACTTATCACAGTTTCATGATTTTTCATGTTGGGACATTGAGATTCATTACATGTTGGATTGTTAGGTCTGTGAAACCCCGAGACCTGACATTTTGAAGATTGTCTTTAGTGATTTGACCTTTCAACTAGTGGGCAGCTCCATAAATTTGTTAGGATCATTGTATTAAATGGAGGACCCCATCAATGGTGATATCCAAGTGCGTGTTTGTCTTTATTTAAACAAGAATTAAACTTATTTAAGTCTAAAGTTTAGAAAAAAAAAATGTTTCAACACCGAGCACGCCTGGTATCATACCCACGGTGTGGAGGCTGTTGTGAGGGGCCATCACCTACAAAAAAAAAAATATTAAATTTATATGGACAATTTTTAAATATCATTGAAGTAGTTCATTAATATTAAAAAAAACCTTTGCAATGTAATTATTTACATGTTGGTCCACTAGTCGACACTGTTGGAATGGTTTCACTATTCTCTTGATCATCTTCAGGTCAAGGAGGATCAACTACGACATTCTCTTCCATTGAAACTACAAAATTTATAAGGACAAAATTGTAAATGTATAAGTAATAAAAATTAGAAGTATGAAATTATTAAGTATATGATTAATATACAAAATTTTTATCATTGTGGGCCTCAGTCACAGGAACATCTTGAGGTTGCACCCCACTGGGATGGGCCTACTGGGGAGCACCATGATCTTCTGGTCACATTTCCCTATCAACACTTTGTTGTCCAGTGCTAATAGTTTCATTGATAGTGTTGCTCCCCTGATTAAAACAAATTAAGACATTAAAGTTATGGACGATATCAAACATTTATGTATTTTATAAGTAATGAAATGTTAATGTAGACTGATTTTTATTTACCTTATCCCATAAACTGGATCTTGGGGTTTTCCCCATGCTTTTCCTACAATCAACCATGAGTTTATAGCTATACTTGTAACCAAGTTGGAGATCTTCCTCCGTGGTTTCAGTTCCCAAGTCGTTGCCCTACATTGCATAAGAGCATGTTTTTTAAATGTTTTTGGTTGCAATAAACTAAAAGTTGTAAGGCGATACAAATAATATTCTTAATATGTTTGGGTACTTATGATTTGTGACTGTAACCTCGAGTAGCCGCCCTAGCCCAAATTGTGTTGGCCATGTTTGGAAATCCTTTCTTTGGTTTCCTTCGAAGTGTCAAGAAACCTATCATCAAAATTTTCAAGTATGCTATATCCCACACTTTTATTTAGATCTAAAGAAAATTAAAGTTATTGAAATCAAAATATTGCAATTTACCTTGGGGTACCAGTTATTTTTTCTCCTGATATTTTAAATATCTTTTCTTTTGTATCATCAATGATCACCTTCCACTCCCTCTTTGGAATCGAGGGAGGACGCACATACCTAGGGTTTCCTGCCAAGCTTCATCTATAAACATCCCGCGTATATTTTAAATATTCTCTTGTTGCAAAGGTGACAAATTTTTTATTCTACTCCAAAGAGGCCTTCAAGATAATCCATAAGTTATTTTTTGAGGTTGGAATTCTGACAATTTCACCTTATGCGTAAGGTTGCCCCAAAAATCAACAAGGCCTTTCTCTCCAGGTGCCTATAAAAATGGTCGTTTCCTACACACAAAAAGATATGATTATTAATTTAAAAATAATAATCTAGATGATTTGTGTTTGAGATGGACAACATGAAACAATTAAAATATCAAAAAATACATGGGAGTCTTATTTGTTTTAATGGAAGTTTGTTATCGTCGACCAAAAATGTGCACGAAAGGGTCCCCATGCTAGTCACACATCTAGCTCTAGGAAATGAAACCATGACAACCACATCATCATCCTCATCTTTTTCACCACCTCTAGAGCCTGACCATTGTGTGGATGCCTGGCGGTGTGTGTAATGGATCCTATCTAAATTAGGTGTGGAAAATGGAGAACTAAACAATACTCTTGTTGATGTATGACATCCCGCGTTAGGACTCTAGGGTGTCTCTGCAACACCACTACTACCAACACTGGGATGAACAAGATCCAAAAATATATTTATAAAAAATAAAATGTTTTTTTTCGTGAGATAATGTAAAAGTTAAAAAACAGAGTTTCATAATTGAACATATGAGTACATTAAAAAAAAACACTTTAAATTATGGATATTACCTTATATGTGTTAATCTATGACATAAGGATATTGATCTTTTGTAGGACGCCAGGAGTTTGATATGGACGCTATAACAAGCTATCAAGTTCCTTCTTCATTTTAATGATCTTTATTTTTATTAGTACCATCAAATTAGGGGATGAATACAACCCTTCCTCATTGGCGGAATCATGATCAACATGGCCTACCGACTACATATAATTTCAACATGAAAATCAATGTTATTTTAGTTATATAAACAAATGAAATAATTGATCACCACAAAAATAAAATTATATAAATAAATAATGAAATTCACATAAAATGAAAGTCGAATTTGATAATCAATTACATGTTCTGCGGCTGGCCCTTTTCTACAATCATCCTACCACATTATAATAGAATATAATTAGAACCCCCAAATATTTAAAAAAATTGTTAACGATAACAAAAAATGTGATTTCCACCCAAATAAAATTATCCTCAATGATTAACCTCCCACATTATTATAAAATTGAGACCATGAAATATTTAAAACATTGTTAAAGATAAAAAAAAAATATAATGCAATAAGTAGAGGTTGCTTAGAGAGGTTTTGCATAAGTACCCGCACACTATTAGTCGATGTTTCTATTCGATTCAAATGGTAATCCACAAATAACTCTTCCTCGACAACTATCTTTTTTATTGCTCACATGACTACCTGATTCTCTTTGCATCCCTCATATATGCAATTCGGTTGCTTGTTTGTTGTCTCGGGTCGTGTCTTGTTTATAAACCCTGCAATATTTTTGGAAGCTTTAGGCCTTCCATCGATATAGATACTCGCTCCCTTATTTTTATTGTTGTTTATTAGCTGTATATAATTTGAGGCGAGTGCATATCTCTGCATACTTCGCATGTATCAGACCAACCACATCCAATCATTATAATTGTAACATGATCTGACATAGTCCATAAATTTAGTTATTGTATTTTATTTTACAGTTATTCCATCCATGGAAAATAGCCCTAGGCCATGCAGGGAGGATGGTGCAATGCGATATGTCTTATTGTTGACAATGAAGTTAGTGTCTAACGGAGACAGTTCCTTAGGTACCCATTGTTTCACCAGATGCTTATACCTAAGTGGCACCTCTATGTCTCCTATGCTCTCATCATCATAAGAGCATGATTCTCCTTCAGCAAGAAAAAATTCCATGCGTCTACGAAATTTTCTTCTGAATTTTTCACCTCTAGTCATTGTTTGCATATCGTATCTACTAGATTCAATCACATTTCCCTCTATTTGTCCTAAGATTCCCTCACTCGAGGAAGAAGTATCCGAAATGTACATGTTTGGTTGTACCTTTAGTCACATGTGCACGTCTTGTTAGTGAGTAGTCCATCATCATCCTAGTTCCAATTTTTGAACTTTTTTTTCTATATTCAAAGTTCTAAATAAATGTTTTATATATTTAGTTTTGGATGCACAATTAGAGGGTGCAATTACCTAAATTGGTAGGGGCACTCATGCATGTGGATTCCCAACTTAGTGAAGGTTATGAATCTCTAGGTAAATTTCACCTAGAGAACGATGAGAGGAAGAACACAATTCCACCTGGAGCTTGAAGACACATAGGGGGGATTTTGTGGATTCCCTCAATGAGGAATATTACCATGTGGGGAGATATGGGGACCAATACACCAAATGGTTGTAGCTCCACTGGGTTCAGGATCAAACTATGGGACTATACCAACACCTTCCATACCTTTACTACAAACTTAGGTAACTAACCAACATAGAGTTCTAAAATATTGAAGATAATTTTAAATGGGGAAAAATTAAATAGATACAACGCTTGAAAAATTAAATGAAAGTTAGTTTTATGAGTGGAATATTAATGGGATGTAAGTTGATGAAAGGTAAGAAGATATGAGGAAAGGATAAGGCATTAAAAGAAGTATAAATATTAAAGAAAGTAGTCATTCAAGCAATAAATGAGGCAAAAATCAATAAAACATATCCAGTTAAGAAGAAATCCACAAAAGTTTCCAAAAAATCACTATGTCCCCAAGAATGCCCAAATGATTGAGATAGAGAGAAGTCCATTAATATAATAAGAACTAATAAAAGTGGTAGTGATAACGAAGAGATGGGAATTGTAATGATGAGAGAAAGAGGAAAAACAATAGCACTGTTTGTCATAGAAAATTGAGCCCAAAACTATAATGGAGGTCATTAAAAACTTATAGATAGATGAACTAGGATGGGTTGGATAAAGGAAGACATATAAAATCTGGGGTAAAATCAAGTCGTGGAAAAGTGAAAAGGAGAAATGGATAGGCAAAGTAATAAACATTTCAAAATTCAACCTTCATAGGATTTTAAACATGGCCCAATTGATGCAATTTGAATGTTTGAAAGAGGAGTCAACAAAGTTTATTCCCTTTTATTTTAATGGTATTCATATTTTAATGGGAGTGCCCAGCTTGATGAATTCAAAAGGGGTACCAAGTGGCAGATTTGACTCTTTCTAGCCATGAAATAAGGATAAAGTAAAAATTAGAGGAGGAGCACCCCATGTAAAAGGGGTTATAATAATTGATTAGCAAACATGCTTGAGGAATGACCTAGCTAAGGAGAGGACACAATATGACAACTAAACCATAAGAACATGGTTTAAATTTCATCTTGGAAGGAACGCTCCACCTTATAAGGAAATATAAAATGATTGTATGGCATGATCAAGGATTATGTATGCAAACAAAGAGGATTTCTCCCCTATCTCAAGGTTTGAATTCTTATTTTAAGGAAGGAACATGTTAGAAGAGCATGGTTTGAGGAAACACTTCAAAGGACAATCATGTGTGGTAGCAAAGACTTTGTCAAACCCTACTTTGAGCATCTTTCCACCTTTATTGAGGAGTGCCAAACTTTGAGGGGGTTTTCTTGGAGTTAATTGTGGATCTTGAAGAAGTTTAATAATATTTTATTTTATTTTGATACATTGCACATATACTCCTCTTCATTTTTATTTTACATATAATTTTTTATGTCTATGATTGTTTTCCTTAATCATTACAATGACTAGGTAAGTTCCCTTGGTATTTGTCTTAATCCATAGTTAAGGGACATCCTTGAATAGGTTATTCCTTCTTATTATGTGATCATGATCTCAAAAGGGGGAAATAGGAATGTTCCTCTTCATTTGAGCCCACCCCTCTCCTCTTGAATCATTCAAATCCCTTGTAGGCTTCAATAGCCTCACAATTGTGAAATTAAAAAAGGTGCAACTCTATGTTTATCTCAATAAACATCGAGGGAATGACTATGTTAAATATCTAAGAGTAATCCCCATTAAAAAAAATTCTATGCACAAAGGATCTTGAATCCAAAGACACTGATATGACCTCCTCATCCCTACCTTTCCTTGGACTACCCACTGATATGATTTCTCTCTACCACTATTGTCTTCCTTCTCCCATAAGAAAATTAAATTGGTGTGATCCATATTTTTAAAAGTTGGATCTCAATGCAAAAAAATCATGTTGGGAAGGAAGGAATGATGAACTTCTTCAGATTGATCAAAATGGAATGCTTAAGGGGGTTGATATTATTGGTGAAGTAGATCCTTCCTAAATTCATTAACATGATGGAATAATTCTCACTTTGCCTGGACATTATGCATGCTAACAACCACCCTCCCAAACACAGGTGAGAAATCATAATCAACTCGATTCATTGGATTTATTTACAATGTGAAGGTTTTCCAAATCAATTTCAAAAATAATGAAAAGTGAATGATGGTAACAACCACTCACCATTCTCAAGCATGCTCACAGTGTTCCCTCTAGCTTGGTCTCCTGTGCCCTCTGTGAATTATGTCTCCTCTGATGTCGTTCCCTAGATATTCTTCTCCAACATTCCCTCATGCAAATATCAGGGTTTGGGAAGCTACTCGTGGTGTTCTCTCCTCGCCTATCCTCTCAGTGTGCTCTCCTTGCTTCTCCTTAGATCTCTGATCTAGGTGGATATTGGTGGCCACCCAGCTATTCCAATTGGCTCCTTGTGTTTGTTTTTTGTTCAACACATTCTTCTATCCTGCTTTGTAATTGTGGGTTCTACAGTTCTGGGGATATCTGAATCCCCACACATCCTCCAAGTGGATATGGGTGGCCTCTCACCTAATCCAACTATATTATTTTGTATGTTTTCATGTCATCACATCTTGTTGTACTTCTGGGGTCATTTTGGGGCCCTAAACATTGTTTTTTGGATTGCCACAGTCAAACTGTAGATAGAGTTATATTTTGACAGCGAAATGTGTAGTTCTATGAAATACCTTTCCAATGGGCTATCACGTGCCTAAAACAAAGGTCGTATGCAAAAGTTACGACCCTAGAAATTTGAGATACCAACTTACCCATAGGGACCACATGACTTTTGGCATTTCACCTTCTAGGGTAAGGTTTTTAGATGTCTAGGGTTTTGGCATTCATGAGTAATATGAAAAGGGCCTCTGGAGCCTCATTGTAGTCCATTCTACTAAGACAGATGCTCGTAGCAGCCACATATCTTCTTAGAGATAGATACTACCATTCGAGCAAGTTTCGGTTCTACAGTTTTACAGTTTCAACCTATTTCATTATTAAATAGAAGATATTGTTCACTGGATATTTGTGTTATCCTTCCTTTCTCCGTGTTTATTGTATTTAGTCTATTAATCAGTTCGTTCCACTCCTAAATCTGGATCAGTGGTATCAAAGTGGTCTTCTCTTCATTTATTTTTCTTTATGCATGTCCCCGACAAGGTATGGGTACAAGAAGTTGGGACTTGAACCAATCGATCCATTGCCAAATCGGCTTCATCGAGCTCGAAAAAAACCCATGGGAGATGAAAAGAAATATGATAGAACATGAGATCCTATTAAAATGTTTCTTGAGGAAGCCCTCGCATGACAAAGGAATGAAATGATGGACAACTTCGCGCAGATCCTTCGACGGTTTCCCATAGGAGAAGCATCTTCATCAAGCGGCTATGCAACCCCCTTCAAGGTATAGGTAAATTTTTATATTCCATTATTTGGAGGAATGATAGATGCAAATGTTGTACATAAATGGTTGAAGGTGCTTGAAGGATATTTTTCGGTCCACAATTTTTCCGATAGGGAAAATATTACTTTTTCACTCCTCAAGGCCATTCCCCATGTTAAAGACTGGTGGGATACTTACTCTAAGAAAAGGGCCATGGAGGAATCTGAAATGTTTGTGGTGGCCCCTACATGGGATTCCTTCTGGGATGCCATTAAAGAAAAATACTACCCTGTTGGAAGCTATGAGGACCAGTACACCAGATGGACCACCCTACGTCAAGAACGTGACTAGATAGTACTAGAATTCACCAATATTTTCCATACCCTACGCACCAAATTAGGTATCAAATACTTTGAGCATCATCTGGTGCTAAAATACCATGGTTGTTTTCATAGATAAATTCAAAAATAAATGGAGTTCCTAGACATCGCCTAATTGGGCACGACTTATAGATACGTTGTCAAGATTGAACACAAATTTAAGCAGAAACAACGAGAGTTTGGATCTGCAAACCCCTCACAGCTGAAGCAGGGAAAAGGTAGCCCCAACCCACACAAAAAAGGAACGGGTTGACATGGCCGCCCTTAGGACAACCATTCCAATCCACAGGACAATAAGGGCAATGCAAAGATGAAGAAGGACATGGGAAAATGGTGTGAGTACCATAAAATTCCTTGGCACAACACCGAAGAATGTCACTCCAAGAAGTCCCTCGTGGTCAAGCTGAAGGCTTCCGAGTAAGAGGCTTATTCTGATTTTGAGTCAAATTCTGAAGGAGTGAAGTAGATTATCGATGTTGAACCTAGTGCCATTGTTGCTACCACCAAAGTTCGACCAAGTGAACCAGAAGAACCAGAGGAAGGGGAACACCTCTTTCACTTGCAGATGTGGGTCAAGGGGTCTCTGATTCATTTTATTTTCGACAATGGAAGTCACAAGAACCTAATTTCAGTAGAGGTCTTCAAGATACTGGACCTTCCAACGACGCCACACCTGTAGCCCTACACCATCGGTTGGATTTTCCAAGGAAGAGATCTTCGTGTTAGCCAACAATGTTGTTTTCCCTATGACATCAAGCATTTCAAAGATGAGGTAATGTGTGATATTTCTCCCCTTGAAGTTTGTGATGTTATTTTAGGAAAACCATATTTGTGGAAGCATCATGTCTTGTATGAGTCTAGACCCCGTAGTGTTATTATTACTTTGGGTAGAAAATTGTACAGGATCCCCGAGGTAGCGCCGCTTACTACTATTTATTTAATATCTTCTAAGAAATGCAGTAAGGTCATTTCAAAGACCAATAATTTTGTCTTCTTTGCGATCCGTGATCATAGTAAGAAGAAGTTCATCGCCACATCCATGGCCTCTACACAACACCTCTCTTTGCAGCAACAACAAGTGGACGGGATCATGGAAGAATACAAAGACATCTTCTCCTCACCTACAAGGGTACAAACACACTACCAATTCAATCATCCAATTGATATGACCCCTGAATCATCTCTACCTAATGGACCAGTCTATCGACACTCGCTGATGGAGAGTGACGAAATCATGTGTCAGATATGAGAGCTTATTTAAAAGAGGAACATCAGACCTAACTCCTCCCCTTATGGAAGCCTAATTGTAATGGTGTAGAAGAAGGATGGGGCTTGGTGATTCTGCATTGATTACAGACCCTTAAGCAAAATCACAGTCATGAAACGCTACCCCATTCCAAGGATTGATGACCTTCTTGACCAACTCAAGGGGGCCAAGTTCTTCAGCAAGATTTACCTAAAGTCTAGATACCGCCAGGTTCCCATCGAACCAACTGATGTATGGAAGACAACCTTCAAGTCTAAAGAAGGTCTCTATGAATGGTTGGTCATGCCCTTTGGCTTAACAAATGCAACAACCAATTTCATGAGATTGATGGATGATGTATTGAGACCCTTCACCAACTCCTTTGTGGTAGTATATTTGGATGAAATCCTCATCTTCAACAGAACATGGGAGGAGCACATGCGACATATTCAATAGGTTTTGAGCACTCTGCGACAACACAAGATTTATGCCAACTTGGAAAAATTCTCTTTTGGCATGAACATGGTCCAATACTTGGGCTACATTGTTGATGAGAATGGGGTACATGTTGATCTAGCTAATATCCAAGTCATCCGTGACTGGCTATCCCTGACCACACTGACCAAGATTTGGATCTTTTTGGCACTAGTCAACTTCTACCGATGGTTCGTGTTTGGATTCTCCCATATTGCATGGGCCCTCAGCTAGGTTACCAAGGGTGGTTGTAGGGCCAATTTCATGTGGGGGAAGGAGAAGCAATGATCATTCAATGATCTGAAGCATCAATTGTGCTCAACTCTAGTACTCTCCTTTCTCAATCTGCAACAACCATTTGATATTGAGACTGATGCATTTGACTATGATATGGGTGCAGTTCTCACTCAGCATGGGCATCTGGTGGCATACCATAGTGAGACACTATCCGATACGGTCCGTAAATACCCCACCTATGATAAGGAAATGTATTCCATTGTACAAGCCTATCGTCAATTTAAACATTACATTCTTGGGAAAGAGACGATCATACACACTAATCACAAGCCTTTGCAATTCATACAGACACAGGGGAAATTGCAAAACTACTACCATCAGAAGTGGTCAACCTACCTACAATAGTTCCATATCAACATCAAGTATAAGACATGTATCTCAAATAGTGTTACTGAGTGCCTCAGTCGGCCTCCTCTGGTTGAACTCACCACTATGCTCCATTCATGTGGACATGAAGCATCTGAGTGGCCCCAACTTTATCAACAAGATCCAGACTTCTCCACGACCTACCAACTCTTGGGTACAGGCACAACTGCCACTGATTTTCACATTCAAGACGAACTCTTATGCCACCTGGGACATCTATGTGTTCATACAAGAGAGCGTGCAATTCTTACTTGGGAAGCCCAATATAGTCGGGTGGTAGGAGATTTTGGCGGAGAGAAAATTGTGGTCATTCTTCAAAAACATTTTTATTGGCCAAAAATTCGACAGGACGTCAGCAAGTATATCAGATCTTGCACTGCCTGTGCCATTTCCAAGATAGCCATCAAGAAGCAAGGCTTATACACTCCTCCTCCTATTCCCGATAATCCTTGGGAATCCATCTCAATGGATTACATGTCTAGATTTCCATCCACCAAGCAAGGAAATGACTGCGTGTTTGTGGTCGTTGATTGGTTTTGAAAATGGCCATCCTCACAGCCTGTAAGAAGAATGTCACAGTGACAGATACTTCTAAGATATTCTTCGAATGAGTGTGGGTCCACTTTGGGATACCATAGACCATCATCTCCGACCGAGACAATAGGTTCCTCAACACCTTTTGGTAAAGTCTCTGGTCTCTGTTGGACACCAAGCTCATAAAATCCACTGCTTTCCACCCCAAATCAATGTTGAAACAGAGGTTGTCAATCAGATGATTGTGCACATCCTGGGAATGTATAATTCTAACCATCCATGTACATGGGATGAGAGTCTCCCATATGTCCAACATGGTTACAATAGGGCTCTCCATAGTTCCATCGACCATAGCCCATTTCAGGTGGGTCTGGGATTCGAACCCTTGGGAACCATTGATGTTGCACTTCCTCTTACCACCGCACAACCAGAATCTTCCCCTGATTAGTCCGCGATCATCAAAGCCACCACATTCATTGAGCGGATTCACCACATCCACCAACAGGTCCAGGAGATTTTGCAGAAATCCAATGCTAAGTAAAAGCAACACCATGATCAACACAGGATACCACACTAGTTTTAGGTTAGCGACAAAGTCTAGTGACATCTGCAGAAGGAACACCTCACTAGGCCCCATAAAAGGCTTCTCCCACTTTTTTATGGGCCTTACACTATCACCAAGGCTATGGGTAGAAATGATTTTGTTCTCAACACTCCACCCTTCCTTGGTTTACATCCAGTATTCAATATGGACCTCCTTCGGCCATTTTTTCCACCATTATTGGACACCTATGAGATTGCAGAACAAATGAAACCAATAGAGCTCAACCATGATTTCATAGAACAATCATCCACTGATCATATAGTGGATATACAGGTCAAGTTCACTCGCCAGTAGTAGATCCAACTTTATCGGGTTGTCAAGGTAGGGAAACTCCTACACCAAGTAAAGTGGCTCACCCGGGGCCAAATCCAATAGATGTTTCCTCACCTGATGGGGTAAGTCAATGCAATGGATACCATTGCTTCCTAAGGTGGGAGTACTAATCTAGGTGGATATTGGTGGCCACCCATCTATTCCAACTGGCTCCTCGTGTTCATTTTTTGTTCAACACGTTCTTCTGTACTGCTTTGTAATTGTGGGTTATACACTTCTAAGGTTGTCTAAATCCCCACACATCCTCCAAGTGGATACAGGTGGCCTTTTTCTTAATTCAACTGGCTTATTTTGTATGTTTTCATGTCAACACATCTTGTTGTACTTCTGGGGCCATTTTGGGGC
>SNQJ01S0250206.1:0-12883 GCA_010110895.2 Picea sitchensis
CCCCCCGTCCCCGCGTCCCCCCATCCCGGAGTCTTGGTGGAACATTGTTTTATTTCTCCAATGCAAAGAAGATTAGTGCCTTTAACTATTGGGCTGTGGAGTCTCAAAATTAAAGAGCTAGGTGAGCTACTTCCTTGAGGGTGTGAGCCCTTTTACTCCCCAAGACAAGCTAAGCTAGCTAGGAAAAACCCTAGGAGGGTGTAAACCCTTTTACTCATCCTAGTATTTCCTTATACAACAAAGTATTTCAAGAAAATTACAATGGACTTAGTGGGGTTGTATGCACTTATACTCCCCAAAAGCTTAAGCAAATTAACCTTGAAACAAAAAAAAAGAAGCAATAGCAACAAAGATTCCTTACCTAGTCCAAGCATTAACAAGATAAACCTCTTTTTAACCAAGTGAATCCACCATAAAGAAATAAATAAGCCTCCACAAGAGATAGCACATCACCATCCATCCAATAGCCAAAGATAAACCATTACAAGAGCAAGTGACAAGAGAGATATGCAAAATTGCCCATGTAGGGCGCAAATTTCAGTTAAGTATTCTCTCACAAGAGGAGAGTTATGTTATGAAATGAGATTCACATGATCTCTATTTATACAAAAACCTTAAACATAGTTTGTCCACTTAGCAAGGGTAAAACATAAGATAAGGGGTCAACAACCCTTATCTTACCCCTTGCATCAAATAATAATATTTAATTGTCACTTTAACACAAAAGAAACCCTAAAAACAAGATGACGTCACCCCTTTAGGGGACGTTTTGGCACTTGAGCAAGTCGTTGGAAAAGAATGTGGAAGTCGTTGGAGCTCCTTGAGCCTCTTCTCCATGTCTCATCTGGTCAAGATATGCCAAGTGTCAATGTGTACCTCCATCAACACCAAATCATAGCCCCTTCATGACATCAACCCTCAAGGAGGTGACATTTTGCCTCTTCTAGGCAAGTCGTTTGGGTGGTAGAGGCTAGGTTAGGTCCGTCATGATGTCCTCTAGGCTTCAAGAGGCACATCTTTGTCATTCGGCATGCGGACCCTAGGCATCCATCCTGTGGGCTTCTTGCCCCATGGAAGCCCAAGCTAGGCTTGTTCTCCCAAAACTGGCCACCAAACAAGGTCCTGCAAAACAAAAGGGTACGCCCTCCAAAGATCTCAAGTCAAAGATATCATGACAAGTGTAAACCACATCTAATAAGCAAGGCACCTAAACATGTGCATCAAAACTACCTCATCAAATTAAACAAATGCTCAAAACCCTATACAATTGACAAAGTTTAAGTATGGGAGGGGTGTGATAGGAGTCCAATTGGGTAGACCAAAGCCCTCAAGTAGGGGATGCTCCCAAGGATGGTCTTTCAAGGTCATGTAGTGGATGATGAGGTGGAAGGGGTTTAGACTTCATAGGTTAATGAGTTTCATAACATACAAGGGCTCGTATTATCTCATTTATGGGTGCCTTTGTAGAGGGTGTGTGGCACCTTCGTTTGTGATGCACTTTTTCCACGCCCATCTTCTTGCCATTCTTTATTTCTTTCATGTTTTAAGGAACGAGTTGAAGGCCATTGTCCTGGCTTGCTGTCCAGATAACGACAATGTCATTCACAAATACCTCGCGGAAATGAGAAAGTTGACTCGTGATGAGACCTCCTTTCTCTCAGTGATGTAACTGAAAGCCACTATTCTAGCTTGGTGACCAGATGATGGTAATGTCATACCGCTAAATACTCATGATCATGATAGGTCGACTCGTGATGAGACCGCCCATCCTCCAACTAACCCCTTAAGCATTCACTATCATTTATTTTGGTAGGTCCCCCTTTTCTTATAGAGAAGTGTTTCATTGACTTCTCAAGGATCCCTGAGCGAAGCATCTGGAAGGTCTATATTTAGGCTTTTATTTTTTCTAGCCAACAACAATCCCTTTGGACCTTCAGCCCCTTTTTCGCATGAAATGAGGTACATGCCCTTCTTGCGTCACTAAAGTCAAAGGGCCTAGAAGAAGACAACATGGTGGGAGTGTAATAAGTGGAAGGTGGTAAGTATGGTCGGGAATGGTACGATAACCCCTCAAGGGACCCCCAGTCACAAACCTTTCCCAAAGGTTGGCCACTTACTAGGAAATCTATGACACTCACCAAGGTGAAACAGGGTCAAAAGCATAATATCCAAGCAGGGTTCTATAATCAAAAGCAGCTCAAATACAACATGTTTAAATGCCTTAAATATTAGGGTGATTACCTACCACAATACCTGACTTGTACCACATAGAGCAAGACCCATCTACCTTCCAAAAGCTAGTTGGTGTGGTGGATGCGCTGACAATGGATCAGAAGGTGGTGATAGAGCAGGTTTTCGTATGTGCAAGTGGACATTGTTGGTCATGTGTTCTCTCGACACTCCATATCTACAACCTGAGGGCCTCGAGACATGATCTCCTTAGTTATACCACAAAATGGGGATAACAGGGTGCTATGCCCAACCTGTGGGCCTTCAGCCCATATGTGTGGCATAATGACCAAAACTGCTCAAACCAAGCCCATTTTTCCATCATCCAAGGTTTCGAGAATGTGAGTCACTATCTAAGGGTGGTGAGTTACTGGATGACCCACTGCTCTCCATCACACGTGCCAAAGTCCTACATAAAGACACAACGTGCGAGGTACAAGCCCAGCACGTCCCTCGAGAACTATGTCAGGGCCATCCAAAAAAAGCCAAATTATAAAACATGGTTAGCCCAAGTTCATAAGAAACATTAGTCCTTAAGACAAACAAAGTAAGTTGTGACTTAAGATATAAGCCATGTAAGACAATTCACCTCAGTATCCCCTTCAAGCATCACACCAGCGTAGGACCCCATGTGAGTTACCAAGTTTAAGTATGGGAGGGTCTTCATCCAACCCTATTAGGTGTGCCACCTAGACAGGAAATAAAATAACCCAGGTAGAGGGATAGGTCTTGAGTGACAAGGGAAAGTAAAAACCCACCAAGAGTAAGTGTGAAAATTATATGGTTTAGGGCTTACTTCATGGCTTATGGTGTTAATCCATCTCTATGAGCGCCTTTGTGGAGGGTGCGCTTGCTCTTGAGTTACCTCATATTTTCATGCCACCTTTTCCCAAAACCCTTTTTGCCTTTTTCTAGTCCATGCTTTCATTTATACTTGCAAATTTGCAAATCCCCTTTCTATAGGGTTTCAAGCTATAGCATTATTTTTTGGGGACCAAGGCGAGCACTAAAAGAGTAGAGCTTAAGTTGGACAGACTTTTGATGGTTCTGCTTTGCTATTTTCACTTTCTTTTCTAGCATCATTTTCTTATTCTTTTATAGCAACGGTGAAACAACCTCTGTGCCTTTAGCCCCTCCTCTCATGAGAGAATGGACCATAGATGAAGTTTAGGATATGTAAAAGGCTTTAAGATGGAAGGTGTTAAGTATGGTCGGGAGCGGAACGTTACCCTTGGGAGGGCCCCCCAGTATGACTCATTTTCCCTGGGCGGTGACATCAAGGGACTGTTATCGCGCAATTTGTACTTGCCCAAAGCCAAAGGTAAGTGGATACTAAATTGGCATAGCAAGGAGGATGTCCTATCACTGTCACCTTAATATGACACCTCTTTCTATTTAGGAGTAGTACCCCAGGGGAGACGTCCCTAGTGACCTGGGGTTTTTGAGAAGGCTAAGGTTAAAGTTTTGAGAAAGTCCCACCCCTCTCACAGGTCACTCAGATTAAAAGTTCCAAGGTTTTATTGAGATGAAGCAAAAGATAATTTAAGTGTACCTTCCCAAAACAAGACAACAAGTAGAAAAGAAATGTTGTTTGCAAGTACCATATGATGTCAGTGCTTCATAAAACCATGAATTCTTGAAAGATAAACAAGCTGATGTAAAACTGAAGCAATCTAAATATTTATAACAGAAATGTATATTTAGCAACAACTACACAATTATGCCTCAATAATGCTTCAAGAATGACAAGAAATAATAGCCTAAAATTGACAAAATGATAATAGTTGTCGGAAGCAATAATGACAATGTATAATCAGCTTTTAATCTTGCTTTTAGGATGAATTTGTTGCTATTATAGATCGCTGTAGCAATCTTTTGCAACAGCAACAAATTAGTTAGTGAGTTAGTCTAATTTAGAGTTAGTAAAAGTTAGTAAAAGTCTTAGGGAAGATGGTTTAAGAGTTGTTTGGTCAATCAATCACTTGCAAGGAGTGGACTAGTTGTTTTTAGGGTGATGGAGTCAAAGTTTGCAGTGACAATTCTTAGAGGAAAACAACGAATGATAATACATAATCTAAAGGGATGGGTGAGATAATTGAGGTGTTAGTAACCTAAGGCCTCAATATCTAAACCCTAGAAGGAAAAAAGTGCTAGAAAGTAGGTAACCCTAGGCCCTAGCGATCTCCTTCTTCCTTAGATCAAGCTTGAAATAAAATATACGAAGCTAATGAAGCAATGATACTAGAGTGCTACAAAGGTAGGGCTCTAGTGTATTCTTCAAAAGAGATGTTTTCTAACAAAATCAAGTAGGTGGAAAATTATAAAGAAAAGGACAATAACATGTGTTTCTCCCCGAGGGTTTCAAGCTAGCAATTTCATAATCTTAGAAATGAACAAGCAAATTTACCATAACCATTCAAAATAAATGAAGAATTGCAGATTTACTTACTTCATCAAGAATAATCTAGCATAAAAAACCTTAGTTGAAGACTTTCCACCATGAAAATGTCAAAACACACCAAGAATAGCCTCTCCAAGAAGTTGCACACCACTTAATTTCAGCCATATACTCTTAAAGAGGGCCGAATTTCAGACCTCACAAATGTGTGAGTGAAAGATGATGAAAAAATGAGAGTTTTATCTCTCTATTTATACAATATCAATGACCTTTAATTAAATTTTAGGTCAGAAAAAGATCGACATGGCCAAATTACATCAAAATCCAGTTTTTTACATAATATTAAAGAATTAAACCCTAAAATGTGTAGTAGAGGTGGTGTCATGCCCTCCTAGGGTGACGTTGGGCCTCATAGGTGGGACGTCAGGCTCCATGAGAAAAACGTTAGGCCTTCCAAGGCCTCTGGATGATGCCACACGTGCTACTTAGCACACAATTGCCTCCATCATGTCCACTTGACACTGGGTGACATCTAGGGTCACAAGGGTGACGTCATGGCCCTCCCAAGGCCAACATTCAAGGGGAAGAGCAAGATCCCCCTAGGTCCAGGCCTGCCAAAGTGTCTTTGGTGGAACGTCTTTCTTTCTCTCCAGTGCAAGCCTTTGGTGTCTCTCTGCCCCTGGCTGCGGTCACAACATCCATTTGGTGGGATTTAGCCCCATGGAGGTCCGAACTAATCATCTCCCCATATGTACCTGTCCGTCGGGCATGGTCCTGCAGCAACAAGTACGTCCTCCATGGGCCCATAAGTCACAGGGATCATAGCAATGTCAATCACGTCTAATAATCAAATTACCCAAACATGTGCATCAAACCACCCTTTACCCAGACAAATGCTCAAAGACGTTATGCAGATTAACAAGCCAAGTTTGGAGAGGGTCTCAGGTTGTCCTATTGGGCTAATTCTCCTCAAGTTTGGGGTGTTTCCCAGGTGAAGACCAATCTAGGTCATGTAGGTGTATGAGATGGTGTAGAGAATGTTTGGGCAAGGGGTGCAGTGATAACGGGGAAATGTATGTCTTACCTATGGGTGCCTCTGTAGAGGGCGAGCTGCACCTTGTCGTGGATGCCATTGTTTCCTAGCCCATTCAATGCCTTTTATTCTTTGTCTTATTGCTTTTTCTTTCCAAGAGAATAGTTGGAGGACACTGTCCTGGCATGGTGACTAGTGGTGACAGTGTTACCCACAAGCACTTCACGGGAATGAGAAGGTTGGCTCGTGATGAGACCCCCTTTCTCTTGGTTATGCCACCAAGAGCCACTACCCTGGTTTGGTGACCAGATGGATGGCAGTGTCATACCGCTACATTCCCATCGACCTAATAGGTAGGCTCATGATGAGACCTCCTATCCACCAACTAGATCTTGAGTTTTATTTTATTTTACGGGTCCCCTTTCCTTGCTGAGAAGCCATTTATTGCTTTCTCGGGAATCCCTGGGCAAAGCATCTCAAGGTTTCATTCTAGCTTTTAACTTTTGCCAACTTCTTTTACCCTCTAGGCCTTTAGCCCATTCTTCCCACAAGGCAAGGTACAACCCTTACTAGCTTGGCAAACCCAATGCTCGAACCAAGGTAGGGGAAAAATGAGAGGGTCAATGATGAAAAGTGGTAAGTATGGAAGGAATGGACGATGATCTTTCATAGACCCACCCAGTGGCAACTCATCCCTAAGGGAAACAACTTACTAGGGAACTTTGTCACCCCTCCCCCGGGTATGGACAAGTTAAAGAGCATAATTTCCAAGCAAACATCATAAAACAAAAAAGAGTTCAGTACACATATTCAAATCCTTCGAAAATCAAAGTGACACATACCATGATACCCAGACTCATTACCTCATGGAGCAAGACCCAATGCTACTTCAGAATCAGGCCGATGGGATGGATGTTGTTATTGTTGATTGATAGGAGGCACTGAAGAAAAGATGGGCCCTCCAGGGCCAAGCTCAAGTCATATGGCTCTCGGTACTCCATGTCTAGGACCTGTGGGCCTCTAGACATAATCTCCTTAGTTATCCCTAGGATAGGGGATAACAGGGACTAGGGCATAGAAGCTAACCACCAAGGTGAAACAAGGCAATTAACACAATTTCCCAAACTAGTGATCCATTATCCAACTTCAACCAAATATCCCCATCCACATGCCCGACAAATTACGCACAAAACTTTGCATGAAAGAAGGACTAACATACCTCGTGGTGACAATAGTTTACCATCTCCCATACTCTGATTTGCTTGAATGTTATGAGCCTTGGTTGATTTGTGATGGGAGGTAAATAAGGGAGGTTGTTGGGCTTCCATCTATGGACATGTTGATCATCATCATCATGGTGTAGATGATATTCTCCATTGTGGGCCTCGAGACATGATCTCCTCCAATTACCCCTAGGCAGGGAGGGGGGAGTAACATCTGGCTTCAACATGGGGACATGTGCTCATCGTAGAGCGCATGAGAACCTCAACATCTCTGGTTGTCCAAGACCTACAATCCTACACCCACTTCAACCAACAAAGCACTTTACAAGTATCTTTCAGTGGATGTGATCCACCATCTGTCAGTGATAATCCAAAATCATGCTGAAAAAAAAAATTCCTTAGCTACAAAACGATAAAGAAACAATGTCTAATGATAAAATGCAATTTCCTAACATGTATTCATTATGTACAAATGAAGATGCAACATACATAAGAAAGATGCGAGACTATAATAGCATGAATGCATGATGCAACATATATACAAATGCAATCCAAAGTGCAAATGCCTAACCTTCCTATCCTAATCTATGTTAGTTCAAGAAGTCAAGTCTCTTCCCCATGATGGGGCTTGAGAAGGGACCCACTAACTGGTAGTGGACGCCTCCTCCCCTGCAATGTGGATAGGTAATAGGAATCATTGACAGACTTCTTTTCAATCTTGTAGGGACCCAACCAAAGTTTCTCAAACTCTTTTCGTGTATTAGGCTGGCCCTTCCTTGTATCTCACTTTGAGACCAAATCTCCTTGTTTGTAATCCCCTCCTTTAAGGTCGACTGCTTCTTGTACTACCCTGGTATATTGTTTCGAGGGAGGGGGGTGGGATTATGGTGTAAGAACATCATCTTGGCTTGATCTAATCAATAACTCCTTATCATCTTTCTTCAATATTTTGACGAAGCCAATTTCCTTATCTTTGTACTTGTCTAGTTGTTGCCGGTAATCTTCATGTTTGGGTCATTCTATAGCATTAAAATCTTCTTCTTGGGTGAAGGGGAAGTCATATGGAAAAAACTCCGGAAGAGATTTCTTGATTACTTCAGGGATCTCCCCAACTTTCGGGTCGAGGTCAATTTCTTCCACGTGATTCTTTGCCATTGGCAAGTTCGGCAGAAGGGAACTTGTTTCATCATCCATATGTATAGTAGCATAAGTCAAATCCACTTGTAATGTACCACCCAACGTTGCAGCAAATCTAACATCTAGGACATCTATGACCATAATGTCCATTAGGAAAACTATCTCAGGATATCAATCAAGGCAGGCCTTCACGTTCTCTATTACACCATGTGTGAGGATGGCCCTAGATTCAATCACGCACACATTTTTGTAAGGCCTTGTGGTTTCCAAACCCAATTGCCTCATTACTTTCAAGGACATGATATTTGCACCCACTCTTGAGTCAAGCATACAGTTATTCAAGAGTTTATTGTTCATTTGCAATGAGATGAAGAAAGGCGGGTGCTCGTCATATTGTGCTCTAAAATGATTAGCTTGCATCATTATAGGAGGATCCACAGGTTCACCTTATACCTTAAAGAACTTCTCAACTTTGCTTTTCATCGAAGGAATGTTAATGATTTATGTTGGAGGTACAGGTACATTGATCTTTGCCAAGACGCTATTTGTGTCAATATTCAAATCTATGTCATTAGTCTTTGGCAAAACGGGACTGGGGGGAGGATTGCTTATTGGTGGTGGATGTTAGATTTTATTTACTTATACAAAGCAATTAGGTTTACCAGTATTTAGATCTTCTTTTACATTAGTATATATACTGATAATAGGAGCAACAGTAACAAGCACAAGAGGACACAAGAATTTATCGTCGGGAAAAACCCAACCAACCTTTCTTAGAGAGATTTCGTCCAAACAAGTCCAACCATGAACAAACAGATAAACCCTAGCACAATGGCTACCTACAGATACAACCAGAAATACCAACCCAACTGGAGCAACAACACCATACAAGAGTAGCGCACAAGAGAGAGTTACCGCAAAGACTGAACAATAAGGATCTTTTGCTATTGCAGTTGTTGCATCACCTTCCTCAAACTTGCACCTTTTTTTTCTATGGATGAGAGAGTGAGAGTCTATGTCACAAATGAGCCAAGGCGCCTTGTATTTATAGTCTTCCTATCTATTAGTGTCATATTATTTACTCAAGGGTCAAAATCGAGTATTTGACATGTATTAGGATGCTGAAGAAAATGGTGTTTGAAAGGGTAATGAAGTGGTCCTAGGGATGTTTATCATCATCTCGAGTGTCAAACTATCAATCAGTGACCTTCAGCCATCAATCAAAGCCAAACAATAGAAGAAAATGTCAAAAGGAAACTCGCTCCGCCAGTTCGTTGTGCAAGTTCTAGAAATGATTGTTTCTGCAGTCAACTTCAAACTCAGTTTTTGACCATATGGAAAGGAATCTTTGAAAACTGAAAGAGGCATTTGTCAATCACGAGCCCATTCACAAAAACCTCTCTCAATTTCTTCACAGGTGTCATGGTTTGGAAGATTCGAATGGATCTTTACATGCTAATTTTCAGATTTAAACATTTAATCATTTCTTGTTTTAGTCATTATCTTTGGGTGCGTATCCCGAGATGCGAGAGAGGAATTTTGGAAAACTAAAAGAGGATTTTACCAAGAACGAGCCCATTCATAAAAACCTCTCTCAGTTGTGTAACATCTATCCTGATTCGAGAGATATGATGTTATCTTTGACCCCTATTTTCCAGAAAACTGATTCCTATTTCCTAGCAGGCAGTTCTAAACGTGTTGCTATAATTTTGTAACCAGATCCAACTTTGGGAAGTAGTTGAGCTCGACCTCCTCAACTTGGGGAAGATTATTTTCTATATATATTTGTAATTTTGA
The DNA here is from genome assembly GCA_010110895.2 of Picea sitchensis. Taxonomy (NCBI): domain Eukaryota; kingdom Viridiplantae; phylum Streptophyta; class Pinopsida; order Pinales; family Pinaceae; genus Picea; species Picea sitchensis. Next base: position 9,818 of record SNQJ01S0250206.1, read on the forward strand.
TTGACTAAGGATTTGGTAGAAACATAGAGGAGATTTCTTTTGAACATTTTGTAATTTTTCTCAAGTTTAATGAAATATTAGTGTAGAAGTACAGTGCTATTCCTACCAGAGATTCTTGTGGTGGTGATCTGAAGTGTGTGTTTCCCTCTCACGTATGTATTTCCTGTGTTCTTTTCTCATTTCATCTGCAACCTTTATATGCTTAAATTGGAAAGCTAATGGTCTGGAATTGATTTGATATTGATGCTTTAGATTCAAGCAATTTAAATACTGTTATCTCTTCTTAACCCAATCAAAATTCATCTCAGTTGGTGCTCTGAATGTGGTTAATTGTTTTCTCTTTCTTCCATTATACCACAACAATATTTAAACTGAAAGATTATCACCTATGTAGCCTCTACTTCCTTGATAGTTCTACCCCCAGTCACTGATAGTTCCATTTGCTTCAAAGTTGACTCCATGCCCAATGGATTTCTTGTTAAGTTTTGAGCTATTATTAGGTTTCTTTTCAATTTACTAGATAACAATAACATAGGTAGGATCACTGAGAGAAACACAATCACAGGATACACATCATTTATCCTGGGAAACCCTCATGGGGGAGAAAACCCAACAAAAACTTCCTTAATATAGATAGCCAATACAATGCCAAGACAATAAACCAAAACACTAGAGAATATCCAACACTGAGCAATGCGCCTCTCTCTTCCTTCTTCTCCCAACTGCAGCTACCAAACTTGCGCACTTCTTGAGTGAATGAGTGAGTGAGATAATGAGGCGTTGGCTTCCTTTATTTATACAAGCTGACAGGCGCTGGAAAGGTGTCTCTTCACTGGCCAGGGCCGACTTGTCTTCTTAGTGGTTAAAACCACTTTAATTAGGCATGGGGGCCAACTTCTCAATTTGCATAATATATTTAGGGTTTGACCAATCCACAAAAGGGAATTTGGTCAAGTACAAAGCCCGACATGATCAATCCACAAAAGGGGATTGATCAGATGAATAATAACTCAATAATAAATAGAATACTCTTTGCAGTTACAAGATTTCAACACTCCCCCTTAACAAGAAGGGTATTCTACAACATCATCGGGAGAGAGAGAGGGCAACAACATCAACAGCATCTGGAACACTGACTGGCATATCTATAAATCATCGGAAGTTTTTCTCATCATCAATATCATCATCCACAGCGAGGAGTTGGAATGGCATTGTTGTTCCAGAGTCTGTACTTAAGGATAGAAAATACAGGGTCTAGGCATCCGAAAGGGTGTGAAAGATAAAAAAAGGGGGGAGGATCAACCTTTGGGAAAGGAAGCTAAGGCTGATTTCTACGTTGCCTCTGTCTTGCTTCTAAAAGTTCCTGGATACTTATATCCCGTTCAATGGCGGCCCATGAACATTCGAGTTCTACCCGGGTGGTGGTTGTTTTAAGTATGGTGTCAAAAAGGTTCAAAGCGATGGTGGTTTGATCCGACAAGCCAGGTTCAATATTGGGTTGTCTGGCAACGGGAACAGTCATAGAGGAACAGGGATCGTATAAAGAGTACTCTCGAATCCGAAATCACAGATAGAATGCAAACCAAAGGCCTTTTCCCGTAACTGAGTTAACTTTTTAATAAATCATGTGAGAAACGTGAGAAAACATTAAGCTGTCTATAATGTGAGGCTACTATCAAGGGAGAATCTCACCCTGTAAACAGAAGAAGAAAAAGACAAGAAGAAATCTGATGAAGCATAAAATATAAAAATATAAAAAATCCACAGGTCTTGTACCTGCTGATAGCCGATACAGAGGAAAAACTGCAAATGATTAGACATCTAAAAGTTGATCACCACAGTAGAGGTTATACTAAATTGCAGTGAAACATTCATCAGACATATATATAAGAAATGAAATTGAATATAAGATAACAGAGGAAACAAACTTATAACTCAGTCTTGACAGAATCAAGAATCTTCGGATTGCTTTGTATTAATTTTCAAATGAAAAAGTCTCTATTACAATCGGCCCAAAAGGTCCAGCCCTTGTGTCTTTCTTCAAAATGCCTATTTATACAAACCTCTGAACATTGAATTTCAATCGTTCCCAAAATTTTCAGTTACAAAATGGGAAGTTCCAGTGTTTCGCTTCTTTGCCTTTGTCATCTTTCATGCAGGTGGAGCACCTTCCTTTCTTTACTCTTCGCGTTCTAAAAATAGAACAGGCAGACACATGTCATGATATGGTACCGGAAACCTGTCCTTTCGCCTGCTTGGTGCAAGTGAGGCACCTCTCTACCAACTGGGCTATCAACCTGGAAGGCTCTGCTTGGTGGTTTGCCTCAAAAGTGTAACAATCCTTCGCTAACTGTGGCAACCTTCCTCCCACTTGTCAGTCTTCGGCGGTGATAGAACATAACTGTATACTTGGTTTTATCAACCATTTATCCACTTGGACTATGTCAGTCTGGCTGATCTGTGATATTTCAGCCCGCTCTTTTTCCTCGTTCTCCTTGATATTGAGCAGGTGCTTGTCTATATCGATTTGGCCCAGTGTCCCAACGTTGCTTCCATTATCGAGACTCAACAAACTTTCATCTATCAAGTTGAAAGTTTCTTCACAAGAGATTCTTACCTCTTTAGCTCGTTCTCTGCTCTCTGATATGTTTCGCTCCCACGCCTTCAGCAAGATGTTACCTCTGGTCTGCTCTGGGATGGAGAGCTTGGAACTACTGCCCATTTCCTTTTTCGTAGTGGCTATGACAGCCTCTTGGAAAGCGACCAGAGCCGCCCCAGCTTCTCTTTCTCTCAAAGAGATGTCTTCCAGCACTTGATCAATGTTCTGGTAGTGGTTTTGAATGGTTTCCACTTTAGCAAGTAAATCTTGTTGAGCAGCTGACACTCTTTTTCGGATTTCTGAAATATCCCTGATCCGGCTGATCAAGATATTTGCTACGATCTTACTTCTCTAACAAGCAGATCTGATACACTGGGGGTTTCTGGATGCGTTTTAGGGTTTGATGTAGACGATCTTTGTTTATAGTGTTTGCATGTCAGTTATTATGGTTGCATGTAGGTTATTAT
>SNQJ01S0250209.1:2284-12883 GCA_010110895.2 Picea sitchensis
TGTGTATCTGAGTCCTATCTTTAGTCGGATCTACTTTCTAAACCAGAATAGGATGTCCTAGTCTCACGCAACAGAATGCTATTACAGGTGTTGAATGAGGTATTGTTGTTATGGTTGGAGTAACAGCTTCTTCTTGTTGCTGCTGAAGCTGTTTCAGCATCATGAATCGCGGGTTGTTTCAGCCACGGGAATTGTGCTCTCGATTTTGTCAGCATTCTCATGTAGGAGCGACGGCTGGTGCTTGTTGACCGCTGACTGTAACGACTTCCTTCGTGTTTCAACATCGTCGGTCCTGGCGGTTTCCTCTATGTTTCAGCATCTGCAACTCTGGACTGTGTAACAGCTCTGTGTTTCAGCATCTGCGACTCTGGACTGTGTAACATCTCTGTGTTTCAGCATCTGCGACCTTGGACTGTGTAATAGCTCTGTGTTTCAGCAACAGGCTTCAAATGCTAATCTCCAGTTTGAACACTTATACATTTCTAATCAATGGTTAAGTATGAGAGTGATGTAAAATATTATGCAAAACAGATTAAACGTATAGTTATGAGAAGGGACGTTGTATACCTTTGGAATGATCAGATAAAGTGATAGTATGAGTTTAAATATGGGTGATCAAGAGTATAATAGTGGCAAAAAGTATAGGCAAAAAGGTACATTGTGTGGTCCTAACACACAGTTGAATGATATCTCCTAAACCTGACCTGGCCTTTAGCTCTTTTACCGTGAATTTCTAGCCAAAGGCTAATGTTCTTTTCCAAAATAATTCCATAAAGCTTGGCTAAAATCAGGCTAATCATAATGGTCCTATAATTAGAGGGAATGTTTCTGTCCCCATTTTTAAAAATAGGAACAATGAGACTTTGCGTCCAGGGTTTAGGGAAGTCATGGTTGACTGCTAAATTGAAGAGCTTGTGTATGTGAGGGATAAGAATAGACCCCCCGATTTTAAAAATTTCAGCTTGGTAGCCTTCAAAGTCCTTAGCTTTCTCATTTGCAAATCGTTTAACCTCTTATATATTCTTTTCCAAAATAATTCCATAAAGCTTGGCTAAAATCAGGCTAATCATAATGGTCTTATAATTAGAGGGAATGTTTCTGTCCCCATTTTAAAAAATAGGAACAATGAGACTTTGCGTCCAGGGTTTAGGGAAGTCATGGTTGACTGCTAAATTGAAGAGCTTGTGTATGTGAGGGATAAGAATAGACCCCCCGATTTTAAAAATGTCAGCTTGGTAGCCTTCAAAGTCCATAGCTTTCTTATTTTCAAATAGTTTAACCTCTTTTATATATATATATATATATATAGATAACATTTTGTTAAAAATTAATTGATATTAAATTTAACAAATCACATTCAATATATGTATATTGATATTAAATTTAACAAATCACATTCAATATATGTATCTAAAAATAATAAAAGTTTTGTTTTATTTTGGAAAGAAAAACAAATTTGGTTATTTTTCAAAATATTTCAATGTAGTATATGGTAATTTTATACACATGAGATATTATATATATTTTTAAAAATGCACATTATATATTTAAATAGTACATGTGTATATTATGATCAAAGATAAAAATACATGTAAGTGAAAATGATGTATGCATTAGAGATGATGTAGTTAAACAATAAGAAGCATATAGTACATGTGTATATTATGATGAAAGTTACAAATACATGTAAGTGAAAATGATGTATGTATTAGAGATGATGTAGTTAAACAACAAAAGAGGCTGGACAGGTTGCATCTCGTAAATTTCATTCTCTTTTGTAATCTTCCATTTTAAAGAAAAAAATGTTATTTTTTTTTAAAGAAAAAAAAAATATTACATTTTAGTAAAAAGGAGAAACCATCTCTCCTATTTTGAGAAGCTAAAAACACAATGACAGCTAAAAAAGGACATAGACCCACAACCAAAAAGAAGCTTTTTTAACAAAAAAAATCAGCGTCAATACATCACCCCTCTCTTTACGAGGAGGTTAAAGACGTGTCACCTTCAAATAAAGTACACATGAGACATGTGATTAATTGTTTTTTAAATTGGTTAATCAGAAATTGTTTGGGTGATGAAAGTGGGGTGTTGTAAATGTTTTTATTAAAGTTTAATTTTTTTTAGTACCATGTTTACACATTGTAAAGTGATTGTGTTTATGTTTGCAATTGAGATTAGGTATAAGTTCTAGGTGATTTTGAGATAAAAAATAAAAAAAATCTACTTTTTAGAATTAAGATTCAATGCTTAATTACGAAATTAAAGTATGTGTGAGTGTGATGTTTATGAAAGGGCAAGGAGGAATATAAAGGAAACATAATTACACTTGGCAGTTATCGATGAAGAAAATAAAGAGAGGGGATATAACTCAAGAATAAAGTTGGGAGAGTAGGAATCATAATTTGAGTTGATCTTCCCATTTGAAACATGTTTAAGCCCATAAAGTAATGTTTGATACCTATTAAGGGAGGTAGGTGTGGGGGGATCTTCCTAGATCTCAAAGGAAATGTGGAATTATTTTTTTCTCGGGGATAAGGGATCGTCACAAATAATGAGGCAAAGGCTCTGACACTACATCAAGGACTTTTATTTCTCAAAATTAAAGGGATAGTAAAGGCCCACTCATAAGAGCTTCATCCATTATCATCCCTTATATGCACAACTATATGACCATGTAAGACACCTGCATGGTTCGCCTTATTCATAGAATACGAGCAATGTTGGAAAAATATGAAAGTATAGAGTACTTCTAGGTCATGAGAATCTACAATTCCATGGTAGGTTAAAAAAAGCTAACAAAGTCTATTGTTCTTTAGGCTGGAAAGCTTAGAACAATTGAGGCGGGGGGTGGGGGATTGGTCTCAACCTCCCATGAAAATTACCACAATACCCATATTCTAATGCATTCAAGGTTAAGTGCCAAGTGGAATTGCATGGGAATGGCAACATGGTGGACATTAAACCTCAGTGCAACACATTAGAGGGTTAGACATTTGAAATGTAGAATTATGTTCTGGAGATTCAAGAGTTTGCTTATTACATTTTGATGGGTGCTTGAAGCCAATTGCAAGGTGGCGATCTATGGTGATTTTTCTCCTATCCATTTTTGGAATTCAAAACACCATCCACCAAGTTGTAAGTGTGTATGCTTGAATGTCATTCATACACTATTTTCATTAGATGGCAAGGGATTATAGGAAACATTGTGTGCTCTCTCTTTGTCAATCCCAATCAAATATATGCAAATTTTGTTATTCTAACCACTTAGCAAAGGGAAGTATAAAGAAATTTGAACTTCAATACATTAAAGGAATAATATAACAACCAAGTGAACAATATTTCTAGTACATAATATTTTTTTCTACCAATATATTTGAGCGAAAAAATCGAATTCTTACTAACTTATTAGAGTAAAACAATCATGACTAACAACATTACAATAGCTTCCTAACTTCTATTTTTTCCAAAGCAACAAAAAGACTACAATACTTAGGGTTACAAACCTAGCCTCTCTTGATACAATCTCAAGACTCCGACGTGTAGTGACATTATTGTGTGTGGACAAAACCGGGCCACCTAAAATAACCTAGTGGTGGTCCATAAGGGGGTATACTTTCACTCTTTAGAGATACCTCTAGATGTTGGGTTGTTAACGTGTTTCCTTACATATAAGGTAGACAAGCTCTTAGACAAACAAAAATAGTTTTAGGTCATATTCCATGATCAAAAGACGGTTTCCACCTATCACCGGTGTCTACTGGAAACCCAGTATCCTTGTTGTTCATCCTTTGATATTACCAAGAAAGAGTCATGTGGTTTCCACAACACCTAACCATCAACCCCACATAAAACTTAATACACTAAAACACAATTACAATTTTGTCTCATATCCTCCTGGAGAAACATAACTTCCTACTTATCTTCTTAAAAAAAACATGAAAATCAATATAACACATAACTAAAGCTTTTTATAAACCCTACTATAATTTGAATTTCCTATACATAAACATGTAACAAACATGTAATGGGTAAATAACCTATATAACTATCATAACATTTTCAACCAACATGAAACCCTACTATAATTTGAATCTCCTATGCATAGGCATGTAATGGGCAAATAGACTATATAACTATCATAGCATTTTCAACCAACATGAAACCCTACTAGAATTTGAAACTCCTATTCATAGGATGGGTAAATAGCCTATCTGACTGCCATAGCTTTTTCAACCAACATGAACTCCATGTAAGTGTGCCATGGGCGACGATATTCCCATGAACAACTAAAAGAAAAGAAACCCAAATCTAAGGGTAAAGTTTATATGGAAGAGGAAAATGTTGGCATCTTTGATAATGAAGTGAGAGCCACTTGTCATAGCATTTTCAACCAACATAAAATCCATGTGAGTGTGTCATTGATGACAATATTCCCATGAACAACTAGAAGGAAAAGAAACCCAAATCTAAGGGTAAAGTTTATATGGAAGAGGAAATTGTTGGCATCTTTGATACTGAAGTGAGAGCCACTTGCCATAGCACATATCCTCTCACGAGATTTTCCTTTTGAAAGTTACATCATATTTGCATCATGACATCATGTTCAACTTTTTTTGAAAGTTACATCATATTTGCATCATGACATCATGTTCAACTTTTTAATAAAAAGTAAAGATGTTTGTAAGTTAATTTATTCACATTGTTCTTATCTTAATATGATTGTGGGCATTAGCTTGAGAAATTTATATTGTCATTCATATATATCATTTTTATAAAGTGTTAAGAAATTTATATTGTCATTCATATATAGCATTTTTATAAAATGTAATAATTTAATTATTAATAAAAAATAATTATTATTATAGTTTTTATATATAGATGAAGGTTTAATATTATTTATTTTATAAAGTGTGTAAATTTTATATTATCATTCATATATAGTATTTTTATAAAATGTAATAATTTAATTATTAATAAAAAATAATATTTTTTTTCATTTTATAAAGTGTAATAATTTAATTATTAATAAAAAATAATATTTTTTATATATACATGAAGGTTCAATATTATTTATTTAAGGTTTGAAGTTTGTTTTATATTTATTGTTGTGATTAGAAATAAATAAAAATATATAATAACTTATTATGTAATAAGAATTATGTATGATAATATGTTTTTTCTATTATTCACTCCATCTACCCCACCTTCATAATCGAGAAAACATATTATTATTATTTCCCCATCGTCATAATATGTTTTCTATATTATTTAGCCATAATATAATTTTTATTATGTAATAAGAATTATGTACGATAATATGTTTTCTCTATTATTCATCCGACCCACCCCACCCTCATAATCGAGAAAACATATTATTATTATTCCCCCCACGCCCATAATATGTTTTTTGTATTATTCCCCCACCCTCACCGTCGTAATATGTTTTCTCTATTAATCTCCCTAGTCCCAGCCCCAGCCCCAGCCTTATATATGAGGGTACCCCACCCTCATGATAATAGAGAAAACATATTATTATGTTTCCTCTATTATTCCCCCCACCTCATAATAAGTTTTTTCTATTATTCCCCCATCCTCATCCCCATAATATTTTTCTCTATTATTCACCTCACTCCCACCCTCATATATGAGGGAGGGGTGAGGGAGAAAACATAAAAATATGTTTTCTCTATTATTCCCCACCCTCACCCCCATAATATGTTTTCTCTATTATTCGTCCCACCCCCACCCTCACCCGCAACCCTCATATATGAGGGTGGGGGTGGGGAGGAATAATAGATCAAACATATTGGGGTGGGGGGATAATAAAGAAAACATAATAATATGTGTTCTCTATTATTTCTCCCACCCTTTCTCTATTATTATCCCTACCCCCACCCTCATATATGAGCGTTGAAGGTGGGAGTGAGAAGAATAATAGAGAAAACATATTACATTGAAATATTTTCAAAATAAAACATAATTTTAAAATGTTTTTAGATATTACCACATTAAATTTAATATCCATAAAATTTTAACAAAAATACACATTTTTTTATTTAAATAGTGCATGTATAAAACATAAATTTAAATTATTTTTAAATATTACCACATTAAATTTAATATCCATAAAATTTTAACAAAGATACACATTTTTTATTTAAATAGTGCATGTTTATATTATAATCAAAGATACAAATACATGTAAGTAAAAAAATATCTGCATTAGAGATGATGTAGCTAAATGACAAATGGATGGATAGGTTGCATTTTGTAAATTTCATTTTCTTTTGTAACTTTTAAGTGTTATTCTAAAAAAAATAAAAATAAAATGTCATATTTCAATAAAAAATAAAAAGGAAAAAATGTCACATTTTAGAAAAAGGCATCCCTCCTATTTAGAGAAGCTAAGAACACAAAGGAAGTGAGAAAGAGATGGACCCACTATTTAAAAAAAAAAAAAAAAATTGTTTTTGACAAAAATCAGCATCAATACATCATCCCTCTCTTTACTAGGAGTTTGGAAAGTGAGAAAGAGATGGACCCACAATAAAAAAAAAAAAATTGTTTTGACAAAAATCAGCATCAATACATCACCCCTCTCTTTACTAGGAGTTTAGAAACATATTGCCTTCAAATAAAGTACACATGAACTATATAATTAAATTTTAAAAACAAAATTGTTAATAAGAAATTATTTGGGTGATGAAAGGAGGTGTTGTTAATGTTTTTATTAAAGTTCAAGTTTTTTTTAGCAATATGTTTGCAAGTTGTAAATTCCTTATACTTATGTTTGCACTTGATGTTAGGTACAAGACCCAAAAGACTTTGGCATAATAAATAACCCCCACTTGTAATTTCTTAGTTAATTTTTTTTTTTTTTTTAAATAAAAAGAGGAGCAGATCTTATTATAGCATATCACATACAAAAATAACACCTATTTTTAGGTTGCCAATTGTTCCGTCAAATTAGCGAAAATCAAGATAGTTGGCGGCCTTGGATATCCATGTCTAAAAAAGGTGGTCCACCATCTACCCTGTCGAGAGGAAATCAGGGCAGGTGGCAACCTATAGTCTTTACATTAACCATTAAAACTAGAATTAAAACTAGATTGGACTTGGAACTGAACCAAAAAAAGTTTAGACTGGCACCTAACTAGAACCGGAAAGAACTCCAAGCCATGCAATTACCCGTTAGCACCAGAAGTAGCTTCGCTAGTGTCTCTGTTGTGCGGTCTGTTGTGAGTCGGCAGGGAAAACAGTCTTGCACACGTCAGACATTTTTGCCCCACTGACGCATTGGAGAATGCGTCATACAACATATCGATGCGTTGGTGCATGAGAGTGCCCCAGTGAACCTGATCTGCCATCTGGCTTCTCAAATCAAACACCAATTCTAATTGATCTGAGTGGAATAAGGGTGGGGGGGCACACCATGGTTCTAGTNAGTACAATCGAGATAGGATGTCGCGCAAAGACCTCAACACCTTCCATCACCGTGCCACCCAAACCCTCCACAACCTTGCCTGTAGCAGCCTGCACTTCATCATGTGCTCCATACTTGTGCTCTGTCGTTGCACGTCGTCCCTATGCTCCTTTCTCCTTCCCTGAGTCCCCATCCCTCGCTGCGGTGCTGGAAATATCATGGCCTTCTGGAAGTAGAGTGTCATGAGAGTCCATGTGGAGGAATTCCTCCTCGACGATGCAAATGTGAACCTCTTCTATTTTCGCCTCCATGGTGCTAGTGTCGTGGTGAACCATAGTGGCTGGCTTAGTGTCTTCCATGAAGAAATTTCTTGGAGGTTCCCAATTCTCTGGCACAGTGAAGAGAAGGGACTCCAGAGGGATCTGGATGGGTTCCTTCGGAATTACTTCCTCCACATAATCCATTGGAGGTGACCCGACCATCCGTCCTTTGCGTGCTTCATGAATTCACTGAGTGCGGGCTATGGAGAGTGCCCTCTCTAGCATCTATCGCCTCCTCTGTCGTGTGCCAAACTGTGTCAAGCAGAGTCGTGACGCGACTTGCCTCTCTCTCATGGCATCGAAAAGGTAATGCGGATGGCAAGCTATTAAAAGGTTCTACAATGGTTGCACCAGAGCACTGAGTTGTTGTCACATACCCACTATAACGTAGTAAAAATTTTTGTTCTACCTCAAGGGACAGAATCCCCGATTTTTGATGGGCTCCTTTTTACCTTAGTCCTACCGGCTATGCTGCTGGTCTATGTGACCTGCCTTCATATGGCCACAGTCCTAGGCTCCTATCGGGATTTCGGTGTTTTCAATGTCGATGTGCGAACATCCCCAAGACTCGCGATTCTCTGATTCTCGACGCGCCTTTTTCACGCTAGCCCTCCTAGCTCAGCCCCTGGTCCATGTGACCATCACCCTGTGACCATAAACTTACCCCTCGTTGGGGGTTTCGGGGTTTGCAATGCCAAAATGCATGCGCCTACGGGAATCTCGACTCCTCGAATCCCGATTCTCCGATGGCTCCCAGTCTTTAACCTGCCACCTGTCCTCCACCAACTCCTGTGTGGCCCATGCTATATTCCTGCCTGTCGGAGTATCGCGTATCGCGATTCCAACATGTAAGAGATTCACACCTTCGAATACTCCAATTCTTCGATACCCGACTCCTCGGGATCTCCTGACACGTGTCCCAAATAATGGGCGGTTCTGATCTCGTCAGAATATCGTGCTTCGCAACTTCGTAGCTTCTATTGCCAAGATCACGGGCTTCAACCTACGAAACCCCGATACACTATCCTACGTGTAGATCCGACGGTTCTCCTACGACCCAGATCCAACGGCTACCCTTCTTCCTCGCTCCTCGCGTCTCACGACTTGGAGTACCAAATGCTTGGACCCTTACCCTGCGAACCTCCGAGTTCACGAGATCCCTGGATCTCTGCCACCTGTCCTCCTCGGATGGACGGGTCTAATCCTCTCGTGGCTTCGCCATTCATGACTTGGAGCATCCAACTTTTGGACTCCTACCTCGCGAACCTCCGAGTTCACGAGTTCCCTGGATCTCTGCCACCTATCCTCCTCGGATGGACGGCTCGGATCCTTTTTCCCCTATTCACAAGGCTTAACCCTCGTCTATCTCCCTATGGATCTAACGACTGTCGGATTTCCTAGATAAGATCTAACAGTTCAGATCGGTCCCAATGCCGCGCCCTTTCCTACTGCTCTTTGGACGTGGAAAAACCAACGGTCCAGATGTTCTCATGGAGCCTGGGGGTCTACGATTCAGATTTCCTCGCTATTCACGAAGATAGAGGAAAAAGGGTTAATGGAAATTAACGCCCTTGTTTATTCCTTCGATTTAACGATCGTGAATGACCGCAGACTCCCTGACAGGATCTCATTCGTTGATCAATACTTATCCCTACACTGCTACTTCGGGATTTTAAGAGGGTCATTCCTCTTTATACAGGGTTGTTAAGACTTTCACATTCAAGTCCTTTTTCCAGATTCTTGGTAAACCCTTCCAACGAGGGAGATCTCTGTGAAGAGGTCTATCCCGGGGCATTCTTGGAGACAGATCAGGGGAAACAAATTCCCGAGAGCAGACTGGAAGTTGGACTTGGTTCAACTTATGCATACTTAGATTCATTTATCAACATAAGCCATGCATGGTTTTCCTGTTATAAACATATACAACTACTAATACTGATCAAAATACCATACAGACCTTCTTATAATGAAAAACATTCACAGTTTCATAGCTTATGAGCATAATTATCAGACTACATATATTTCCAGATGCCAAAGGAAAAACACTTATCAGAAATAACATCAAGTTTTATGCCACTGCTGAGAGGGGTGCTCATTTCCACCCAACTGTAGGCGTAGCAACTCCCAGCGGATTTACCACTAGCCACCCCCGAGCTGAGACCACGATGCTGTCAAGACTGCATCTCTCTGTCTTCCAGTGACCAGGAGCGAAGGTTGCAATCCTTCCTCTCTGCTATCACTCACTCTGCGTAAAAACTGCCAGAGTTCCCCTCGCATCTGCCCTTTCAATCGTCTTTTCCATATGCCTTATCCTCTCGCGAGGTTGCGTGTGGCACGATTACCCTCGTGTCGATCAGGCCTGACGGCTCTACGGATGGTCGGTTCATCCTCCCATCCCTCATTAAGCCATCCGCCTACCAGCCTGCGAGGCATTGAATTTCAGGGCCAGCGAGCCACTTTTGGTTCTCCGGGCCAGTGGAGTCCAAATACGGTATTTAATTATTAGTGGAGGTTAACGCCACCTTTTCAGGTGCCTTCCACCACCATCCTGGTCTCTTTTTTTGCACATCCCCCCATCAGCAGTCCTGCAATAAATTCAAAATGTCATTCACATTCATTGACCTCTTCCTCAAGGTCCATTTACATCACATATTCACATTTATGAGTTTGCCATAGTTCTTGGCCAGTCCAGTTATATATTTACAAGTTGGGGGGGAAACAGGGTGTTACAATTCCCTCCCCCTTAAAAGGAACATCGTCCTCGATGTTCTTATCTGCTAACATGATTTGCATGTACAGAAGTAAACAAAATTGGATATGCCAGTTTCATGGCATCTTCCATCTCCCATGTAGCCT
>SNQJ01S0250210.1:0-12883 GCA_010110895.2 Picea sitchensis
GTGTTCATTGTGGTGATGAATTGTTGATGATATATTGCTGATATATGTTTCTGATATGTGCTCACATATAATTGTTTATAAATGACAACAATGGGTAATGAATAAATGTTGAATGCTAATTGATGAGTTTTTTGTGCAAGAGGGTAGTTTTTGGAAAAAGAGCCCCACACTCATTCACCCCCCCCTCTAAGTGTGGTAGGTGTGTCCAACACTGCGAAGCAGATGCAAACTCACCCGAAGTAGCAATAGGGGGTTGCAGGACATGGGTGTCTACAACTAGAGGAAATGAAAAGTGTATCGAGGACAAAAACACACAAAAATCTAGTTATTATTTATCCCACTTAAGCCTACTTCGCAAGTAATATCTCCAATCTGACACAACAATGCAATAGAATTCTAACAGATGGAAAATAACATAACATCAATCAAACAAAATAACAAGATATACATGGTTCAACATATCCCTAGGGATACATCCACAAAACTGTGTTTCTTGATATATTTGATGAAAACATGCAGTTCTATCTACGCACTTTGTTGCAGATCTCTCTCTCTCTTCCTAACTTCCCTCCCTGTGCACCCAGCTGCGGGGTTGATCTTCACACCCAGCTAAATATATCACAATATAGACTCAGTATCATTCTCAACAATAGTAATATAAGTGGCCAACAATCAATTATTGAGAAACCCTATCGACTCTCCTAGACCTTTATTTATACATTACATGGAAAAAGTCTAGGTGTCAAAACCCTAGATCCAAAACCCTAGGTCCAAAACCCTAGGTCCACTTGACCCATGGTTTAAGGGCTTCGCCAGCCTGCCTTTCATTCTTTTCTATGAGGTGATCCAAAGCACTTGTTGATGTCTTCTTCTGCTTATTGAGTTGTCCACGATCCATCTTCCTTACGACTTTATCTTCCTCGGTCTTCTCTTCCAACGACTAGATTTTCCTTTCTTTTCTCCTTCTTTTCTTCTTATTTTTTGCTTCTTTTCCCACTTAGACCCTTCCTCGATTTATGTGCCTTCCGCACAGTTCGTAATTCTCCTTTATTCCTTAATATTCACTTCCTTACATATACAAGGGCCAACAAGCCCCCAACACTCACATGTGACTCATCCTGAGTCATTGCAAGAATGAACCTTATTTTTTACTTCAACTGCAAACTGCACGGAGCAACTTGTTCTTTCTGCTATGTCCCTCCCTTTCATGTGCATACCGTATTTTCTATTTTTGGTACCCAGTTTCAATTGCACCTGGTAGCTAAACCCTTCTTTATTTTCTTTTACTGAAAGTTGCGAGGTAGTTGGTTGTCATAATACAATTTTAACCGGCTCCCATTTACCAAACCTTCTTTCCATTCCCCATTAAGGGTTTTTAATTGTGCAACTCCTCCTTCTATAACATGGGCAACTTCAAATGGCCCTATCCAATGTGTCCTGAACTTCCCTAGATGCTTCATGAACTTGTTGTCATATAAAAGTACCAAATCTCCTTGCTTGAATGCCTTCCTCTTGATGTGTCTGTCATGGTAAGCCTTTTCTCTTTCTTTTTGTACCTGCTGATGAAATCCTACAATAAACCTATACTATTCCAGTTCCAACAACTGTGCAAGTATGTCTTGAACAACGTCATTGTCATCCATGCATGTAAATGATGCAATTCTTAAACTAGGAACCAAGTATTCCATAGGTACTACTGCTTCTATGACATAGACCAACTTAAATGGGGTCTGTGTTGTTAACTTCTTGCAGGTAGTTATGTAGGCCCACAATACTGTTCGAATTCTTAAATCCCAATCATCTATGTTAACACTACAAATATTAGTCAGTGTTGTCTCCAAGATCTTATTGAAATATTCGACTATACCATTTGCATGTGGGTGGTATGGAGTGCTCTTCTGATGGTGAACTTCGAATTCATGAGTCAAAGCTTCAATATTTTTGTTGATGAAGTGTGTTCCTTGATCACTCATGAGGATCTTCGGGCATCCAAACCTTGTTATGATATCCTCAAAAATGAATTGTCCAGTTGTAGTTGCACTACAATCCTTAACTTCTCTTGCTTGTTCCCATCTGGTCAAATACTATGTCGCAGTGATAATGTATCTCACTCATGTGCGCCTTCCAGGTGGTTTAATAGGTCCCACAAAATCAATGGCCCATTTCTCGAATACTTGTAGTGTTAATTGTGGTGCCAAAGGAATCACATCCCTTCTAGAAGGCTTTCCTACTCGTTGACATACATCACAGGCTCTATAGTATTCCTTATCATCCTTATGTAAAGTAGGCCACCATAGGCCAGCTCTCAGAACTTTTTGCATTGTTTCTTTCCCTGCATAATGTCCTCCTACAATGCCTTCATGTTCTTTTGCAAGAATCAATGGTCTTTCTACTTCCATAACGCATCTTCTTGATGTATCATCTGGTCCCATCTTATATAATTGTCTAGCTATAAGTTGAAATTCGGCAGCGCGGACTACCAACTGTTTCTTCTAAATGATTGTGTACTTGCGAGGTTTCATTCCTGTGGACAAAAAATGAACTTTCTCGATGAAGTGATCATCGACTTTCCTGATGGCCAACAAATGTGCATCTGGTAGTGTATCCTCTAGACTAGTAGGTTCCTCTCCATTTTCCAACCTAGATAAGTGATCAGGTCCTTTATTCATTCTTCTCGACTTGACCACAATTTCAAAGTCATACTCCTGGTACAATAGTATCCATATGCATATTCTTCCCCCCAACACTGGCTTGTTGACTAAGTATTTCAATGCAAAATGTTCAATGAACATCTTAAAATTTCCTCCCAGCAAATAGTGTCTAAACTTCTGCATCGCATATACCATAGCCAATCCTTCTCTTTTAGTCGTAGTATAGTTCCTTTTAGCTATAGAAAGGTTCCTTCTTGCAAAGCCTATGGGGTGGTCAATATCTCCTGCACCCAGCTATGCTAAAACTGCTCCTAAGGCAATGGACGAAGCATCGACTTGAAGATTGAACTCCTTACTCCAATCTGGGAAAACCAAGATTGGCGTAGTGACCATTTTATGCTTAAGTGTGTCTAAGATATGTTGGCATTCTTATGTCCATTGGAACTTACTGTCTTTCTTTAATAGCTTCTCCATAGGTGTTGTTATATGTGCATAACCTTTAATGAACTTTCTATAGTATCTAGTGTGCCCCAATGTAGTGCATAGTTGTCTAATGGAAGTGGGAGGAGGTAGATAAAAAATGATGGAAATCTTGGAAGGATCCACCAACAATCCCTGCTTACACACGATATGCCCTAGCATCACTCCAAAGGGTGAAAATAAAATACACTTTTTCAAATTCAGGGCAATCTGACATTGCCTGCACTTATATAACATCAATCTTAAACATTCAATATGGTCTTTCAGTTGGCTAAAGACAGTCTAATAATCAAAATAAGCTTCCAGGAAATTATGTATAAAGTCCTTAATTGCTTCGACCACCAACCTGGAAAAGATGGTTGGTGCATTCTTCAAGCCAAAAGGCATCACAACATACTGGAATGACCCCCATTCTGTTGCAAATGTGTTCTTATGTTGATATTCCTTAGCAATCTTGATCTTGTGATAGCCTGAAAACCCATCTGTGAATGAGTAAAACTCATGTCCTCCTACATTATCTAGCACTTCGTCAGTAAAAGGTGTAGGGAATGGGTCATGTAGACATGCATCATTCAACTTCCTTAGGTCTACACAAATTATGATTTCTTTTGTCTTCTTATCTTGGCCCACCATAGGGATAATCCATTTGGATTCTTCAATAGGTTCTATGACTCTTGTTTCAAACATTCTATCCAATTAAATCCTAACTTTCTACTTATATTTGGGATTCAATCTATAATCTCTCTACTTGATAGGTCTTGCATCTGGTCTCAGAGGAATCTTCATTTCTCCCATGGGCCCTTTGATGCACTTCATGTTTGTGAACTTGGTTGGAAACAAGTCTTGATATTCATGTAGTAGCTCTATGATATTACTAAGAGTGGAATCATCCAAATAGTCTCCCACATTTTCCATATTAGGTGCTTGCTCTATTGCGATATTAAATTTCTTGATTTTAATAGGCTGTCCAACAAAGGGTAATTCAATCCCAGGCCCTTCTATGTCTCCGTGACCTTCAGTTTCTACAATGCTTACATATCTATGGTCATCATTCTCATCAGAATTAATATTGTATCAATCATGTAACTATTGAAGAGGCACAGTCCATTCCTCTTCTTCTTTCTCAAAAGGGAGGTTAGGTGCCTCCTCAAAGACATTCTATCTTACAATTTGTAAATCCATATCTATTGTAGGGTACTAACTTTCAAATAAGAAGGTAGCTATAAAGTTTTGAGTCATTCCATACCAGTCTGTAGTGATGAGGTGCAGTTCTGCATGAAGATACCAGTTGATAGGCATAGTATCCAAGGTGTTAATGAACTTATGCACCCACTATTCTTTAGGAATATTTCCCCAGGGCTCCTCACAATTCTGTATGTGTTCCTTAGGACAACTCTGGCCTGTGTATCGAACTTCGCATCCTTCTGCTTGGTCTAAAAAGCGCGTTGTCATTAAGGTTTGACATTGTACCCATTCTACGATGTTCTTATTGTGTTCTCCCCACATGTTAGCACAAGAGAAGACCCAGGTTTCAATGCTTCAACAATGCACCAACACAACCCTAACTACCAGCCCTTTCGAAAACACCTACGATGCAGATGCAGTCTCACCCGAGGTAGAGGCAGGGGTGGTTGCAGGACTCCAGTATCTGCAACCTTAGCTGGGACACAAATCTGTGATTTTAATACCTTAAGAGAGAACTTATCATTTATATATCATTAGTATTCATCCTTAGTTCACAACGCAGATAAACCCTAACAACAAAGCAGTGCACTAGTCTACAAGATCTAATATGCCCAAACACTTAACACATAAAGATAGATCGGATCTAGCATTCATTCACATTATTAAGAAAAAAGTATCAACATATCTATATTTCATTCATCTACGTCAATGAACTAAGAAAGAAAACACACCAATACATCACACAAAGCATAGCAACATAGGATATACATCGTTCACCCCCAGCCTGGGGCTACATCCACCAACTCTTCATCTTATTTATTATCTTTGTCAATCTCCTTACATGCACAAAGCCTTAGAACCCACTCTACATAGGATAGGAGATCTGCGTGCACCTCGCTAGATCCTCCTTTCCCGAGATAGGTTTAAGCACAAAGCCCTCTACACAGTCACTTGCACTTAGCCTTACAATATGCACAAAGCATTAACAGCTATTCACACTTATCACATTGGCCTCTTCCTACATCACCTATATATCTATTTATACATTACAAAATGGGCCTAAAAATGGGTAAATGCATGGGCCGACATCCCCATACCCGTTACATAATCCCAAAACCCAAAAATCCCTAAGCAAGGGGTCGAGATCCCGCGATCTCTGCATCGACTTGCTCTCCACCTTCGATAGCCTGTCGAAGTCCTAAAATAGGTAAAACATGACCAAGGGTCCTTAAAACTTGGTCAAGAGCCAACAAGCCCCCAACACTCACCTGTGACTCATCCCGAGTCACTTTGGTCTGGGTAGCTCTACTTCAAAATCCCTGATCTTGGCTCGAGTTGCTTCGACTTGTTGTTTTGCCAAGGCCTCCTGCTTGGTGAACTCTTGGATAACTTCTTTGTTGATAGGTTCCTCTAAGATTTGTTCTACTGTAGTGACTACTTGTTCTAGTTCTTCTCCTTGACCTTCAATATCCTCAAACAACTGGCAAGCTTAGTCCTAGACTGGTTGGAGCCTCTGAGTCACTTCCATGACTTTTCTTTTTATAGTGTGGACATGTTGTTGAACGGTGTGATGTTCCTGGGATCGCTTCATCGTTTCAACTGCTGAAAGGAGCTTCAACTATGCATGTATTTTCGTTGCTTGCTTCTTTGCCTCCTGTAGTTGAGACTCTAGTGCCTTTAGTTTAGGGTCTTTAGTAAGTCGCTCATAGGTGTGTGCACTTCTAATGCTAAGTTGTTTACATTCCAGAGTGAGTGCTCTGATCCTCTCAACTGCGCTCTGGGCAATGTCTTCTCTTTGGTCTCACATGTTCTGTGGGGTTCTTGTCACTTTTTGTATCTCTATGTATGTGATTATCTATTGAAGTTGTTGGATAGATTATGCAAGCTGTGCTACTTGATGCTCCACTGGTTCGTCTGCATTTTTCTCTAAGCCTGTCATAAAGCGAAGTGCTCTGTTGACTCCTTCTTTGACTCCGAGATTCTCTATGATAAACTGCTCTTTCTCTTGTTGGATCTGTGCTTTCTCTTCTTGGAATTTGGTGTGGAGGTCATCCTTATCCCATTGTGCAACTCGACGTTTCTCTACCACTTCCTGTTGTGCTTTCTTCAGGGCCACCATGGCCTATTCTTTCTCTTCTTGTGCTCGATGAAGGCAAGATTCGAAGGCATCAACTATTCTGCGGAGTTGGGTAGGCTTATCCCCCAACTCTTGTTCTTTTGATGGTGGGGGCGTAGTGGAAATTGTGAGGCTAGATTGAAGGGCATGTTGTACCCCTCTTAGTTCTGTCTCAATTTTTTCATACATGGCTTCTTGCTTGGCTTTAGTGTTCTACATAATATCCTGTGAAGCATATAATACGATTTTGATGATGAAATTGAAGTCATCAAGCGTGAGCATAGTCTGCAACTTAGTCTTACTTGCTTTGGATTTCTTTCGTGAGGTAGGTTTCGTGGGGGAAACCTTTATTTTCTTAGAGGGATCATCCTCATGATCAAGATCCCTAGGCAGCGTTGCTTCGCCTTGCTTTTGTTTCTCTTTTTTTTCACTGGTCTCTTCTTTATCTACTTCATCATTGTCTCCTCATCTAGGTGATTCTGAAGAAATTTTGTCTGATGCACTCCTCAAGTTTTGTTCCTCTTCTATATTTTTTCTTCTGTTGGTTCCAGGGATGTCATGATCTTTGTGAGTGTCCAATGAGCTGCGAATTAGTTCGGGATCAGACATTTATGTGGGGTCAGTAGGGATAAGGAGCTCTGCAGACCAGTGCTTAGTTATCTCTTCGAGGTCCTCCTCTGTGAGCTTATAGTGCCTGCTCATCTGTGCACACAGTGATATAAATAAAGTGTCAATTTACGAGGAACTTCATGAGGGGTCTGAACTGGTGCAGGGTGTTTGGCATCATATGAGGGACAACCCCAATATCCCTCTTTAATTAGAGATAGTATGTGTGGAATACCTTGTTTGACTACCATTGTTTTCCCATATCGCTCGAGTACCAGAGCATCATGAACTTCACAGCAAGCGGCTCAAATGGCTCAATGTCCAAGAAGTTTGTACCTTCCGGCATCTACCAAGAAGTAAATTCTATGAGGATAAGAAGCTAGATGAAATGGAACTCATAGCCCTAATCCCGAGCTTCACAGAAATCCAATTCAAGTTGTTTGACTAAGTACGTTGCCCAGTTCATCTAGAGTCCTTCTACACATTTTTCAGCGAGGTCTATGATGAACCCCGTGACCTGTGTAGGTCTATTCTTCCTCAGTAGATTTCCTGCGATCAGTTGGCAGGCCAGGCGCACTACTCCATTCTGGATGGTAGCTACCTTGTATCCTCATGTCCCCTTTTCTACATCGCCATAGGTATCCTTAATCCTTTGTTCTAGGGTGCGATCTGGAGCCTTCCCTAGGTAGAAATCTTGTGGGTCTTGTCCCTGCATGCTCAATCCGGTGATCCTACGGATGAATTTTAGATCGACTGTGATACATCTATATAGCCATAGATAGCCTTCATGGTAGCATGATAGTAGGATCTTAACACACGCATTAACCTCCTGGGGCCTTCCAAAATGTGGAATCTTCATCACATTCAATATGGTGGACTATGCGAGGTTCATAGTCCATGGTTGGGAAATTATCCTTGAGTTCTTCCCTTTCAACCTTGTCAAGTACCTGTGAGGGGCGAGCACATTGTGGTTCTTACGGTCCCCTAGGTTGAAGTCGCTCAATTTCAATGTCACAATCTTATACTACTGTGTTCTAACTGTGCATATCCCCTTCGGGAGGTAAGAAGTAACTAGGGTGTAATCGAAGTCTCTGGGGACACTATCATGAATCACCGCGCTAGCCAAAGGAGGGATTTAGTTGGGCAGGATAATCGGGATTAACTTTGCATTCACCAAGTCATCTCGATGCTTGGTTCTCTTCTCGGTTGCAACTTAGGATGGTCTGAATTCGTGAGAAGTTGATAGGGAGGCTTGCACTCCTCTCGTCGATGAAAATAAAATCCTTGTGAACATTACTTTTTGGGTCATTAGATCGATCAAGACTTCTTCTACACACTTTTTAGCTGCACTACATTTTTCTGACATATAGGCTCTTGATCGGATAATTCAGGTCGATGAATGAATGCTCAATGCAATAGACCAAGTGGTGAAATATCAGTAAACACAACGAAGTAGCAATGAGTTCTCTCGTCGAAGTTGATACAATTCGCAAATTTTTTCTCGGTGCAATAGTCGATGGACTAAGTAGACAGTGAGGTAACAAATCTCTCCAATGAGCGAGAAGCCTTCATCAATGTAGTTTTGTCCATTGCAGCGTGGTCCCAATGGTCTGATGATGAGATTTTTGGTCATAAATATTGTTCTAACCGTTTTGGGTGTCGGTCTAATGGTTATAATGCTTCCAATATTCATATCGCTTTGCCATGGCGAAGTGCCATGTTGCATTGTTTTGATATCCGATGAAGTTCCAGTTTTGCAAGCCTTCCTTCTGCAAGGTTCCCTCTGGAACCTTCTAAAACTTTTCTATATTTTCTCTCTTCTTACTAAGTTTTCTAGCCATCTTCCCTGTGATCTTCGTCTCAATATTCATTTTTCCATTATAATTCTTATCTCCTTTTGGCATAGTAACTTCATGTTGTTGAGATTCTTCCGTAGGATCCAAGAGCAATACTTCTTCTCTGTTTGGGGTAGGTGATCCATTCTTTTGTGAGTCTTATTGTGTTCTTTCAACTTCGACATCTAAGTTTCTGGTTCTAAAGAGCTTCGATCTATTCTCCTGTTCTTCAATCAAGTGCGCTATCCTCCTAGTCATGAAATTTTTTAATTCTTTCTTCTTCTGTTCTAAGACTTCCTCTTCTTTTCTTCTAGCTTGACCTTTCTCAATCCAGGTGTTTCCTAGTAGCATAGAAAACGGGGCGTTGTTCTCATTAAACTTAACAACCTCAAAATATTCCTCTGTCGAAGTTCCATGAGCACTCATAGATATCTGGGTGAGTCTTCCACATAGGGTTATCAGTTTTCCTCTAAATAATCCTATTCCTCCCAATAAAGGAATTATAGCAGACTTTCCTTAAATTTCCCAGGTTCTTTTTGTCATGATATTCACCTATGTTTCCTCATCTAGAACACAATCAATGCCAAAGTCTCCTATTCTTATTTCTATGCACTCTTTTTCTTTGAAGATCTCTGATAAGTTGACATTTCTGTGATCATTTAGGGTTTCTTTCATTTGTAGCAATACATTCTCTGATTCTTTTTTGGGTTATGCCATGGTCTTAGTTGTTTGATCTTCCTTAGGGTTTTCTTATCTCATATTCATTCTTTCAACCTTAACAATCATTCTAGGGAAATCCAAAACTTCATGGTCCATAGCTTTACAACAAAGACAACTAGGTCTTCTATCAGGGCAATCCTTAGCAATATGGCCTAGTCTTCTACAAATGTAACAAAGAGTTAATCCTCGCTTTATCTTAAATGATCCCCAACCTTTCTTGTACTATGCAGTAGGATCACAATAACTAACCTGCAAATAATTTTTTCTAGGATCCTTTTTCAGGGCACAAAGATTTCAAATATTAAAAATTTTCATCGTTCTTACCTCTTTCATAGCACAAAGCATTCAAATATGACCTCTTTTCTTTGGATCTGATTTCTCTTCTTTAGCACACAGCTTCAAAAGTCAAGTAGAATATTGCGAACTAGGGAAATAGATCTACGCACGGAGCTTTCTCTTTTCTTCAGTTCCCATGAATAATCACAGTTTCAGGTCTTGGAAACATAACCATTTGTTGGCACAGGGGTAGATGCAAGGTTCAAGGATTCAACAATGCACCATAAAAACCCTAACTATCGACCCTTTCCGTAACACCTGCGAAGCATATGCAATCTCACCCGAGGTAGAGATAGGGGTGGTTGTAGGACTCCAGTGCTTGCAACCTTAGTTGGGACACAGATCTGTGATTGTAATACCTTAACAGAGCACTTAGTAGTTATATATCATTAGTATCCATCCTTAGTTCACAATGAAGATAAACCCTGACAACAGAGCAACACAATAGTCTACAATATCTAATACACCCAAACACTTAGCACATAAAGATAGATCAGATCTAGCATTCATTCACATTATTAAGAACAAAGCATCAACATATCTATATATCATTCATCTACGTCAAAGCACTAAGAAATTAAACACATAAACAAATCAATACATCACACAAAGCATAGCAACATAGGATATACGTGGTTCACCCCCAGCCTGGGGCTACGTCCACCAACTCTTCACCTTCTTTATTAACTCTATCAATATCCTTACATTCACAAAGCCTTAGAACCCACTCCACATAGGACAGGAGATCTGTGCACACCTTGCTAGATCCTCCTTCCCTGAACTAGGTTTAAGCACAAAGCCCTCTACACAGTCTCTTACAGTCACTTGCACTTAGCCTTGCAAGCTCCTTACAATATGCACAAAGCATTCACAACTATTCACACTTAGCACATTGGCCTCTTCCTACATCGCCTACATATCTATTTATACATTACAAAACAGGCCTAAACATGGGTAAACCCCTGGGCCGACATCCCCATGCACATTACATAATCCCAAAACCCAAAAATCCCTAAGCAAGGGGTTGAGATCCCACGATCTCTGCTTTTACTTGCACTCTGCCTTTGAGAGCTTGTCGAAGTCCCAAAATAGGTCAAACATGACCAAGGGTCCTCAAAACTTGGTTAAGGGCCAACACCACCATCTAGCTGGTGTGGCTTTGAAGGCTTCATCCAGTGCCAACATCCTTTGTTGTACTAGTACAATTTTCTCAAATTCAGCTAAAAATGTCTCTAGGTGATTCAAACCATCAAATGTTGGAATATTTCTTAATTATGTGTCGATCCAACAAACTTATTTGGTTAGCCTAGAACATCACCGTGTGGATACTTCATACATCTAGTTCTTCCAATTTTCTAATGTTTGTTCTTAATCTAATGAACACACACTTTCACTTCGCCAACTGAGGTTTCCGTTTGTTGTAGGATTTATGTAATCATGTTGTCTTGTTGTCGGCTTGTAAATGTTCTCTAGCTCATATGCACAGTCTTCTTCCCTGATAGGTTATGTGTATTTGTGACCTTCATCTGGGTCTAGAGGTGCAATTAATTTAAGGCCATTACCTTCAAATTTCATTCTTATCTTCTTTAGGTAAAAAATAGTCGAATCGTTGAAATCCCAATCAATTCCTAACAGCGCAAGATAGGGACAACTATCATCAACAATTTCAATCACTTTGAAATCTGCAAATGTCCTTATCCCATCAATGTCTATAGGAACATGCTCTAGTCTACCAAAGGGGCTCACTACCTGTTGACTAGACATCTTGAGCCTGATAGGAGAGTAAATCAGTCTAGGTTTTCCCATCAGTGCCCAAGTCTACTTCGTCATAACATTCACTTATGATCCCAAGTCGAGGACCACATAGTCCACATCGTAATATCCAATCTGAGCACTAAGGTGTAATTAATTGTTCTTTCTCCTTTTCCTTGATACTTTATTCACATCTCTACTCAGCATAGGGTCTATTCTCCCAATTTCATACAGTCTCACTAGGTGTTGTAATTCTTGTACAACCCTTTCATCTTTAATCAAATTGATACAGGTATATAAGAAGTCCATGATCTTTCTTACCTCTTTTCCTTGTCTAGCAGACTGATCAAATGATGGTGCCATTTCACATTCCCTTACTTTTGGTTGTGCCTTAGATGAATAAGCTTGTCCTTCTACAAATTATTTCCTTGCCTCTTAAAAAGTATGCCTCTCTCTCCTAGGATCAAAAAACTGTGCCTTCTCTGCAGTTCTTATGATCCTTGATCCATCTGTAATCTTTCCTGGAGTCACTATGTCTTCCCTTGTAACCGTGCCTCCTCTACTAATAACAACGAATCTGGGGTCTTCACCGCGATGTTCTACTGATATCAATTGGACTTATTGGTTTCCTCCTCGTCTCTCCTGGAATTTGTCTAACAATACTAGACAATATTCAATGACATGATCGAAGGAGTTACAATAGTTACAAGTAGTACAAGGTTTCTAACAATCCCTTGTCAAATGTCCTAGTGTGTGCAGTTATAGCAGATGATTTGTCCTCTAGCTCGACCGACACCTCATCCTCATCCTCTTCCTCTGAATCCACCATGAGGGTTGAAGTTTCCTCTACCCGGGGATTTGAATTGCGCATTAATTCCTTCTTGTTGTACTTCTCCTTGAATTCTATATGTATCCCTTGATATTTCATGCATGAGTTCATAAGCCCTACAATCCTTCTCATCATGTCCCACAAAATTACAAAATGTGTAGTAAATATTGGCATGTGTTTGGACATATTTTGTTAAGAACCAAATATCAATATAGCATAGAAAATCCTCAAAAAAAGTACTCAACTCCTTGAAAAAGAGAGAATTTCAGATAATAAGCCTCTTCGAGGGGGAAACCTCCTTTTACCCCACTTAAATTTTCAAGTACAAGATGATTCAAAATGAAAATGTCTCCTTGGTATATATAGGAGACTA
>SNQJ01S0250214.1:3234-16117 GCA_010110895.2 Picea sitchensis
TAATCATTAATATTAATAAGCTTGACCACTAAATAAATACTAATACCTATCACTTTTTTAATCCTTAAGCAATATAACCACTAACATATATAACCTATAATTCTTATGACGCAGACCCCCGACCCTCTATCTGAGATCCTCACTGGATCGTTCTAAATTCACCTCAAGTCGAAGTGGCTCTCTCGGATCCCTATTGGAAACTCAAATTACATAATCCACAGGTCTTCCATGAAAACCCTCCTTGCGCAACATAACACCAGGCATGAGCCTTACGTCTCCATGTGACCACAACCGGGCCTTCGCACAAGCACCTTTCGCAACTTGCGAGTTTGTGAGTCGAAGACCCTAGACTCCTCTTTCTCCAAGCGTCGATACCAAAAATGCGATATGGGTATGGCTCCTCCTTGTTAGCGCCTTCCACACATAACCTCCGGCAAGGGATAAGTGATAACACTAATCACGACTTCTCGAGTTGGAGTGTTAGACCCTCGTGGTCCTCCTTTGTGAAATCTCGAAGCCCGATAAGTCAGCGATGGGTTGACCCCTTCCAAGGTGACGTGTGTACACCACCTGTCACCTACTTCCACCATTTCTATGTGCTCTATGTTTGCGCCACCTATCAACCACGTGGTCCCCACCTAACGGATGTGAAATGTCTTCACACGAGCCCTCGGTGCTCGACACTTCACAACTTTAGTGATCAAGGTGCAACTCCTTCACCCTTTGAAACCTCGATACAGGATGTAGCGAGGCGCCAAATCCCACAACTCTCCTTCCTCCTCGATTGACGGTTCAAGTCGAATCGCGATCTCGTGACTCGGGGGTTTAAAGAGCAAAGAACTCTACCTCCCATCTCGCGATACTTGAATTCACGAAATGGATCGATGGTCAAGATCTATCCTCCTTGTGCACTCTCCTCCTGCTGCCTGGACATAGATTCAATGACCCAGATCTTGCCTCTCCAACTGATCTAACAAAAGTTGTGCTCTACCTTGAGCATGGACTTCTTCCTTTCCCTTGGAATATTTCTTGCTCCAAAAGGCCTCAGCCTTTGTCTCTGTTGTGAATCCTAAAACCTTGGCTCCCACCTATATTCTAAGAGGCATTCCTGCTCCTAAGCTTTATTTCTCTAAACCTCAAAGGTTCCTTCGAACTCTGCAACCTCTTACAGGACCTTTGCATGAAATGGTGTTATCTCTTTTGAGATTATCTGTGGCTTTGACCTCAAAGTGTCTCTGTCCCTTTCTCTCCTTCAAGGGGTGTAAGTGCCCTCTGGAAACTTCCTACTCAAGCACGCTTTACTGAGCCTGCAGGGTGCTCAGTAACCCTGTGAGTGTCTCCTTCTATGACACTTCTTGTCTCTCGGAACTCGAAAAAGAGAGTTATTCTTGGTGCACTCCTTGCACTCACTCGATGCGCTCTTGGTAGAGCTTCTACAAAATCTTCAGTGACTCTATCTTCTCACTGAACTCGACATAGAGTTCCTTTTGTGCACCTTGTGCATCCACTCAATTCCCTCTTGGTAGAGTCCCACAAAATTCTCAGAAATTGTATCTTCCCTGTGCCCTCCACTGCACATTTATTCCTTCAAGGTGTTCAACAACCTTGAGGCATCCTCCTTGAGTTAATGACTTCCTTTGGTTCTCCCTCTTGGCACGTCTTTGTCTAAATTTTGTAGAATTCAAAAGTGCACTCTATGCACTAGATTACAGAACCCATAGTGTTATGTCATGAAACCTCTTGCATGAAGCCACAAAGAACCAGACGTAAAATCAGTAAACCCACAGATAGAAAAATCTATCTATCCCTACAAATGCACATCTAAGATACATATACAACATATCATAAACACATAAAAACATTCATCAACATACACAGAATAACATGCAGAAAAAACTTCTCTGATTGTATTAATATGGAATGCCTCTTTACAATGTGAGCTCACACTGTAACAAAGTCATGGCTTTCTCTCTTCTCTCTATTCTCTTTGTTCTTCTCTACCTCTCTACTAACTCATCCTACATATACAAAGGATCTTTTTACAAAAGGGGGCTCGTCGAGCTCTTCCCTCCATCCTCACCAACTCTCATTAATTACAATGAATTACATTGAATGGGCCATCTAATCTGAATTGGATCTAGATCCCCATCAACATGTCAGCCATTAAGGTGACTATAATTACAACATTTTCAAAGGCATGGCTTATCTCTACCAACCTTACAAACATTTAATACATTTTCAAAATTTGAAAAACGAGAGGGTTGCGCCTCTCTCCTTCCATTGAATGCACGCTTGATGTGTTGGATGGTTGATGCATAGCTGGCTTGGAGCGATGCTCCTGAATCATACTCCTCTACTATGAAAAGTTCATGAGATCCTACTAATGAGCTTCCCAACATCATTATTGAAATCCACCTGGATCCCAAAGAGTTCTTTGGAGTTGTCCTGCTCCATTTCCTTATTGTTGTTGCTGCTACTCTGTTGCTATTACAAGTCCCTTGTTGTTCAACTTCCCTTTGTTGACTGCTTCTATTGATCTGATCATAAGTCTTATAATCTCCTCAATTATCTCATCCAATTTCTCCCATGGTTGTCTCTCCTTTTGCAGCCTACTTTGTTGCACTTCTTCCCTACAAATGGGTAGATCATCTCGATCCCCCAGCCTATCTTCTTCCTCTGTGGCCTCAACTTGCCACCCTTCTGCAAAATTCATCTCTACAGTCTTTTCACTAAGTTGTTGCCTAGCTTTCTCTTCTGACATCTTAACTTCTACCATTTCTCCTTGTGCTGGTTGAATTCCAACTTCCTCCAGCTTCTCTTGGGGTTGGTATGCTCCACTACCTTCTTCCGACTTATCCTGCCGGATGTGGAAGCTTTGCACCATCACCCTTCTCTCCAGGGCTTCCAATTCTTTATACATATCAACAAAATACATGATGTCTACTTCCTCTTCTGCTATAGGCTTCAGTGCTACAGTCATCTCCTGTTCAACTTCCTGGCTAAAAATGTTGAGCATTTCGGTTGAATGCTCTTCTTCTCCTGCAGGGGAAAACATCAGTGTCTTCTCTATTTCTTCCTCTTCTTTGACAGTCTCTGTTAGTTATCCTCATGCTATTGTTGCATTTGCAACACCTTGTTGGTCTCAACTAGGATATGTGGTAGGAATACCCGAATTCCCCCAATCATCGTAATAATCTTTTGATCCTCCTCCTGGATGGTGCAAGTTTTTAACTTGTCATCATCTTCATTCACATGGTTTGTAAAACCACATGAATGTTCACCTATAAACACTCCTTGCTGACATGAACTCTCAACAGAGTCTGTGAGACTCTTAGACAGTCTCATCTCCTTTCCCCTGCTCATCTAGCAATTTGAGAATTTTCTGTTGCCCACTTGGTAGTCTATGAGATCCATTGATCCCATCTCATTTCCCATTTAGCAATTTGAACTTTCAACACTACTCCCCTGGCAGTATGTGAGACCTCCTATTGATCTCTTCCCATTGCCCACTTGGCAACTCGAAAGTTCACTTCTGCCCACCTCGTAGTTTATGAGATCCTCTACTAATCTCATATCATTGCCCACCTGGAAATATGAATTTTCATTGTTGTCCTCTTGACAGTCTATGATATCCTCCAGTGATCTCATTCCATTGCCCACTTGGAAATTCAAAAATTCATCTATGCCCTCCTGGCAGCCCATGAGACCTGAAACTGATCTCTCCTCCTCATCGCTAAGATTCTTCCCAGTCTCTAGTTCACATATATGAACCATCTCCTCTTCATATTTGAGGATTTCAAAACACCTCAACGATCCTCTCAATAGTATTCGCTACCTCCTAGCCAACAATTTCTTGACTGCCCACTTTACTTTCCTCCTTAGAGGCCATTCATACACCCAATGTGTCTTTATGTTCTACTACATTTGAAATGCAATCTTCTCCATCCTCACCCTCACCTCAACGAGTTCTTTATCCATTTCATCTTTTCTCTACTTCTGGTGGTCCTTATTTCCATCGCATCCATGGCCTTCAGTAGCCATCTTCCTGTTCCTGTCTACCCTCCTAGAAAACTTGTTGCTATCACTCTGCAACCATGAGTTATTTTAGCCTTTCCTATAGTCCTTTCGACTGTCTATTGATTGTTTCATATCTGCAAACAATAACCACAGAGATTCAACACCATGTCTTCCTTTTTCCTCTGGCTCCCTCTGCCTACAATATACTGACAGAAACAAGCTCTGATACCACTGTGACACAGACCCCCAAACCTCTGTCCGGGATCCATACAAGATCGTTCTAAATTCACCTCGAGTCGAAGAGACTCTCTCAGATCCCTATTGGAACCTCAAATTACACAATCAACAAGTCCTCCATGAAAACCTGCCCTACACAACTTAACACTAGGCGCGAGCCTTATGTCTCCATGCGACCACAACCGGGCCTTAGCGCAAGCACCTTTCGCAACTCACGAGTTCGTGAGTCGAAGACCCTTAACTCCTCTTTCTCCAAATGTCGATATTCGAGATGCGATACAGGTATGGCTCCTCCTTGTTAGCACCTTCAACACATAACCTCTGGCTAGGGCTAAGTGCTAGCACTACTCACAACTCGTGACTTCGTGAGTCGGAGTGTTGGACCCTCATGCTCCTCCTTTGCGAAATCCCAAAGAATGATAAGTTAGCAATGGGTTGACCCCTTCCAAGGTGACACGCGTACACCACCTTTCACTTACTACGGCCTTTTCTGTGTGCTCTATGTTTTCGCCACATGTCAACCACACGGTCCCCACCTAATCGATGTGACACATGTTTACATGAGCCCTTGACACTCGACACTTCATGACTTTAGAAATCAAGGTGCAACTCCTTCACCCTCCAAAACCCTGATACACGATGTAGTGAGGCACCAAATCCCATGACTCTCCTTCCTCCTCGATCGACGATTCAGGTCAAATCACGATCTCACGACTCGGGGGTTTCAAGTGCAAAGAACTCTGCCTCCCATCTCGCGATACCCGAATTCGCGAAATGGACCAATAGTCCAGATCTATCCTCCTTGCGTGCTCTCCTCCTACTGCCTGGATGTAGATTCAATGACCCAGATCTAACCTCTCCAACTGATCTAATGGCAGTTGTGCTCTACCTTGAGCATGGCCTTCTTCCTTTCCCTTGGAAGATTTCTTGCTCCAAAAGGCCTCGGCCTTTGTCTCTACTGCAAAGCCTATAACCTTGGCTATCACCTGTATTATAAGAGGTGTTCCTCCTCCTGATATTTATTTCTCTAAACATCAAAGGTTCCTTTGCACTATGCAACCTCTTCTAGGACCTTTGCATGAAATGGTGCTATCTCTTCTGAGCTTATCTGTGGCTCTGACCTCAAAGTGTCTCTGTCCCTTTCTATCCTTGAAGGGATGTAAGTGCCCTCTGGAAACTTCCTACTCAAGCACACTTTGTTGAGCCTGCAGGATGTTCAATAACCCTGTGAGTGTCTCCACTGTGACACTTCGCTTCTCTCAGAACTCGAAAAAGAGAGTTCTTCTTGGTGCACTCCTTGCACTCGCTTGATGCCCTCTTGGAAGAGCTTCTATAGAATCTCCAGTGACTCTATCTTCTCACTGAACTCGACATAGAGTTCCTTCTATGCACCCTATGCATCCACTCAATGCCCTCTTGGCAGAGTCCCATAAAATTCTCATAAATTTTGTCTTCCCTATGCCCTCCTCTGCACAGTTCTTCCTTCAACGTGTTCAACAACCTTGAGGCCTCCTCCTTGAGTCAATGACTTCCTCTGGTGCATGCTCCTGGCATGTCTTTGTCTAAATTTCGCAGAATTCAGAAGTGCACTCTATGCACTGGCTTACAGAACCCGCAGTGTTTTGTCATGCAACCTCTTGCATGAAGCCAAAAAGAACCAGATGTAAAATCAGTAAACCCACATATAGNAATTCTTACAATCCCTATCTCTTAACCAATAATACAAATAATCTTTACCATTTAACCCCTTACACCTATTTTTCATAACCCATATATGAATCCTTATAATCATTAACATGTATGACTACTAATACAAATAATGTTTAATCCTTTTAACACATAGATCCTTAACCCTTGAATTTTGTACCCCTTAACACTTATTACCATATATACCACCTCAATCGAACACATATAAACCTCTAGCCCTTAATACTTATAACCATTGACACCTACCCCACTAAAAATTAATTTGTAACCCTTCTAAACCCTAACACCTGACACTTAAGTCATATAACCCCTAACACCCAACACTTAAGTCATATAACCCCTAACACCCAACACTTAAGTCATATAACCCCTAACACCCAACACTTAAGTCATATAACCCCCAACACCCAACACTTAAATCATATAACCACTAACACCTAACCTGTATAATTACTAAGACGCGACCCTAACTCTTAACACTTATATCCCCAACTTATTAACCCTTGTGACATTTTAACTCCTTTATCACAAAATCCTTATAGCCCCTAACCTCTTAACCCTTATGAAACTTAAATCCTTTATCACAAAATCCTTATATCCCCTAATATTTAAASCTTAATACATATATCCTTTTAACTCTTAATCATTAATATTAATAAGCTTGACCACTAAATAAATACTAATACCTATCACTTTTTTAATCCTTAAGCAATATAACCACTAACATATATAACCTATAATTCTTATGATGCAGACCCCTGACCCTCTATCCGAGATCCTCACAGGATCATTCTAAATTCACCTCGAGCCGAAGTGGCTCTCTCGGATCCCTATTGGAACCTCAAATTACATAATCCACAGGTCTTCCATGAAAACCCTCCTTGCGCAAATTAACACCAGGCGCGAGCCTTACGTCTCCATGTGACCACAACCGGGCCTTAGCACAAGCACCTTTCGCAACTCGCGAGTTTGTGATTCGAAGACCCTCGACTCCTCTTTCTCCAAGTGTTAATACCAAAAATGCGATATGGGTATGGCTCCTCCTTGTTAGCGCCTTCCACACATAACCTCTGGCTAAGGCTAAGTGCTAGCAATACTCACGACTTCTCGAGTTGGAGTGTTAGACCCTCGTGCTACTCCTCCTTTGTGAAATCTCGAAGCACAATAAGTCAGCGATGGGTTCACCCCTTCCAAGGTGACACGTGTACACCACCTGTCACCTACTTCTGCCATTTCTATGTGCTCTATGTTTGTGCCACCTATCAACCACGTGGTCCCCACCTAACATATGTGACATGTCTTCACACGAGCCCTCGGTGCTCGACACTTCACAACTTTAGAGATCAAGGTGCAACTCCTTCACCCTCTGAAACCTTGATACATGATGTAGCGAGGCATCAAATCCCACAACTCTCCTTCCTCCTCGATCGACGGTTCAAGTCGAATCGCGATCTCGCAACTCGGTGGTTTTAAGAGAAAAGAACTCTACCTCTCAGCTCACGATACCTGAATTCACGAAATGGACCGACGGTCCAGATCTATCCTCCTTGTGCGTTCTCCTCTTGTTGCCTGGACATAGATTCAACGACCCAGATCTTGCCTCTCCAACTGATCTAACGAAAGTTGTGCTCTACCTTGAGCATGGCCTTCTTCCTTTCCCTTGGAATATTTCTTTCTCCAAAAGGCCTTGGCCTTTGTCTCTGCTGTGAATCCTATAACCTTGGCTCCCACCTATATTCTAAGAGGAATTCCTCCTCCTAAGATTTATTTCTCTGAACCTCAAAGGTTCCTTCGAACTCTGCAACCTCTTGCAGGAACTTTGCATGAGATGGTGCTATCTCTTCTGAGCTTATCTGTGGCTTTGACCTCAAAGTGTCTCTGTCCCTTTCTCTCCTTCAAGGGCTGTAAGTTCCCTCTGGCAACTTCCTACTCAAGCACACTTTGTTGAGCCTGCAGGGTGTTCAGTAACCCTGTGAGTGTCTCCTTCTATGACACTTCTTGTCTCTCAGAACTCGAAAAAGAGAGTTCTTCTTGGTGCACTCCTTGCACTCACTCGATGCCCCTCTTGGTAGAGCTTCTATAGAATCTTCAGTGACTCTATCTTCTCACTGAACTCGACATAGAGTTCCTTTTGTGCACCTTGTGCATCCACTCAATGCCCTCTTGGTAGAGTCCCACAAAATTCTCAGAAATTTTGTCTTCCCTGTGCCCTCCACTGCACATTTCTTCCTTCAAGGTGTTCAACAACCTTGAGACCTCCTCCTTGAGTTAATGACTTCCTTTGGTGCTCCCTCCTGGCACGTCTTTGTCTAAATTCTGTAGAATTCAAAAGTGCACTCTATGCACTAGCTTACAGAACCCATAGTGTTATGTCATGAAATCTCTTGCATCAAGCCACAAAGAACCAGACGTAAAATCAGTAAACCCATAGATAGAAAAATCTATATATCCCTGCAAATGCACATCTAAGATACATCTACAACATATCATAAACACATAAAAAAATTCATCAACATACACAGAATAACATGCAGAAAATACTGCTCTGATTGTATTAATATGGAATGCCTCTTTACAATGTGAGCTCAGACTGTAACAAAGTCACAACTTTCTCTCTTCTCCCTATTCTCTCTATTCTTCTCTACCTATATACCAACTCATCCTACATATACAAAGGATCTTTTTACAAAAGGGGGCTCCTCGAGCTCTTCCCTCCATCCTCACCAACTCTCATTAATTACAATGAATTACATTGAATGGACCATCTAATCTGAATTGGATCTAGATCCCCATCAACCTGTCATCGATTAAGGTGACTATAATTACAACATGCTCAAAGGCATGGCTTAGCTCTACCAACCTTACAAACATTTAATACATTTTCAAAATTTGAAAAACGAGAGGGTTGCGCCTCTCTCCTTCCATTGAATGCACGCTTGATGTGTTGGTTGGCTGATGCATAGCTGGCTTGGAGCGATGCTCCTGAATCATACTCCTCTACTATGAAAAGTTCATGAGCTCCTGCTAATGAGCTTCCCAACATCATTATTGAAATCCACCTGGATCCCAAAGAGTTCTTTGGAGTTGTCCTGCTCCATTTCCTTGCTATTGTTGCTACTACTCTGTTGCTATTGCAAGTCCCTTGTTGTTCAGCTTCCTTTTGTTGACTGCTTCTATTGATCTGATCATAAGTCTTCTAATCTCCTCAATTATATCATCCAGCTGCTCCCATGGTTGGCTCTCCTTTTGCAGCCTACTTCGTTGCACGTCTTCCCTACAAATGGGTAGATCATCTCAATCCCCCATCCTATCTTCTTCCTCTGTGGCCTCAACTTGCCACCCTTCTGCAAAATTCAGCTCTACAGTCTTTTCACTAAGCTGTTGCCCAGCTTTCTCTTCTGACAGCTTAACTTCTACTATTTCTCCTTGTGCTGGTTGAATTCCAACTTCCTCCAGCTTCTCTTGGGGCTGGTATGCTCCACTACCTTCTTCCAACTTAGCCTGTCGGATGTGCAAGCTTTGCACCATAACCCTTCTCTCCAGGGATTCCAATTATTTATACATATCAACAAAATATGTGATGTCTACTTCCTCTTCTATTGTAGACTTCATTGCTACAGTCATCTCCTATTCAGCTTCCCGACTGAAAATGTTGAGCATTTCGGTTGAATGCTCTTCTTCTCCTGCAGGGCAAAACATCAGTGTCTACTCCATTTCTTCCTCTTCTTTGACAGTATCTGTTAGTTTTCCTCATGCTATTGTTGCATCTGCAACACCTTGTTGGCCTCAACTGGGCTATGTGGCAGGAATACCCGAATTCCCCCAATCATCATAATAATCTTTTGATCCTCCTCCTGGATGGTGCAAGTTTTTAACTTGTCATCATCTTCATTCACATGGTTTGTAAAACCACATGACTGTTCACCTATCAACACTCCTTGCTGACATGAACTCTCAACAGAGTCCGTGAGACTCTTAGACAGTCTCATCTCCTTTCCCTTGCCCACCTAGCAATTTGAGAATTTTTTGTTGCCCACTTGGTAGTCTATGAGATCCATTGATCCCATCTCATTTCCCATTTAGCAATTTGAACTTTCATCACTACTCCCCTGGAAGTATGTGAGACCTCCTACTGATCTCTTCCCATTTCCCACCTGGCAACTCGAAAGTTCACTTCTGCCCACCTCGTATTTTATGAGATCCTCTACTAATCTCATATCATTGCCCACCTGGAAATATGAATTTTCGTTGTTTTCCTCTTGACAGTCTATGATATCCTCCAGTGATCTCATTCCATTGCCCACCTGGCAATTTGAAAATTCATCTATGCCCTCCTGGCAGCCCATGAGACCTAAAACTGATCTCTCCTCCTCATCGCTAAGATTCTTCTTAGTCTCTGGCTCACAGATATGAACCATCTCCTCTTCATCTCTAAGGCTTTCAACATACCTCAGCGATCCTCTCAATAGTATTCGCAACCTCCTAGCCAACAATTTCTTGACTGGCCACTTTACTTTCCTCCTCAGAGGCCATTCATACACCCAATGTGTCTTTGCATTCTACTACATTTGAAATGCAAGCTTCTCCATCCTCACCCTCACCTCAGCGAGTTCTTTATCCATTTCATCTTTTCTCTACTTCTGGTGGTCCTTATTTCCATCGCATCCATGGCCTTCAATAGCCATCTTCTTGTTCCTGTCTACCCTCCTAGCAAACTTGTTGCTATCACTCTGCAACCATGAGTTATTTCAGCCTTTCCTATAGTCCTTTCAACTGTCTATTGATTGTTGTGTATCTGCGAACAATAACCACAGAGATTCAACACCATGTCTTCCTTTTTCCTCTGGCTCCCTCTGCCTGCAATATACTGATAGAAACAAGCTCTGATACCACTATGACGCAGACCCCCAAACCTCTGTCCGAGATCCACACAAGATCATTCTAAATTCACCTCGAGTTGAAGCGACTCTCTCAGATCCCTATTGGAACCTCAAATTACACAATCAACAAGTCCTCCATGAAAACATTCCCTACACAACTTAACACCAGGCGTGAGCCTTACATCTCCATGCGACCACAACTGGGCCTTAGCGCAAGCACCTTTCACAACTCACGATTTCATGAGTCGAAGACCCTTAACTCCTCTTTCTCCAAATGTCGATATTCGAGATGCAATACGGGTATGGCTCCTCCTTGTTAGGACCTTCCACACATAACTTCTGGCTAGGGCTAAGTGCTAGCACTACTCGCAACTCGTGACTTCATGAGTCAGAGTGTTGGACCCTCATGCTCCTCCTTTGCGAAATCCCAAAGAACGATAAGTCAGCAATGGGTTGACCCCTTCCAAGGTGACGCGCATACACCACCTTTTGTTTACTACCACCTTTTCTGTGTGCTCTATGTTTTCACCACCTATCAACCACATGGTCCCCACCTAATCGATGTGACACATGTTTACACGAGCCCTCGACACTCGACACTTCATGACTTTAGCGATCAAGGTGCAACTCCTTCAACCTCCAAAACCCCGATACACGATGTAGCGAGGCACCAAATCCCATGAATCTCCTTCCTCCTCGATCGACGGTTCAGGTCAAATCACGATCTCACGACTGGGGGGTTTCAAGTGAAAATAACTTCTCCTCCCAGCTCACGATACCTGAATTCATGAAATGGACCGACGGTCCAGATCTATCCTCCTTGCGCGCTCTCCTCCTACTGCCTAGATGTAGATTCAATGACCCAGATCTCACCTCTCCAACTGATCTAATGGCAGTTGTGCTCTACCTTGAGCATGGCCTTCTTCCTTTCCCTTGGAAGATTTCTTTCTCCAAAAGGCCTCGGCCTTTGTCTCTACTATAAAGCCTATAACCTTGGCTCTCACCTGTATTCTAAGAGGCGTTCCTCCTCCTGATATTTATTTCTCTGAACCTCAAAGGTTCCTTTGCACTCTGCAACCTCTTGTAGGACCTTTGCATGAAATGGTGCTATCTCTTCTAAGCTTATCTGTGGCTCTGACCTCAAAGTGTCTCTGTCCCTTTCTATCCTTGAAGGGATGTAAGTGCCCTCTGGAAACTTCCTACTCAAGCACACTTTGTTGAACCTGCAGGATGTTCAGTAACCCTATGAGTTTCTCCTCCTGTGACACTTCTCTTCTCTCAGAACTCGAAAAAGAGAGTTCTTCTTGGTGCACTCCTTGCACTCGCTTGATGCCCTCTTGGCATAGCTTCTATATAATCTCCAGTGACTCTATCTTCTCACTGAACTCGACATAGAGTTCCTTCTATGCACCCTATGCATCCACTCAATGCCCTCTTGGCAGAGTCCCACAGAATTCTCAGAAATTTTGTCTTCCCTATGCCCTCCTCTACACAGTTCTTCCTTCAAGGTGTTCAACAACCTTGAGGCCTCCTCCTTGAGTCAATGACTTCCTCTGGTGTACCCTCCTGGCATGTCTTTGTCTAAATTCTACAGAATTCAAAAGTGCACTCTATGCACTGGCTTACAGAACCTGTAGTGTTCTGTCATGCAACCTCTTGCATGAAGCCAAAAAGATCCAGATGTAAAATTAGTAAACCCACAGATAGAAAAATCTATCTATCCCTGCAAATGCACATCTAACATACATCTATAGCATATCATAAACACATAAAAACATTCATCAACATACACAGAAGAACATGCGGGAAAAACTACTGTGATTGTATTAATATGGAATGCCTCTTTACAATGTGAGCTCGGACTATAACAAAGTCATAGATTCCTCTCTTCTCCCTATCCCCTCTATTCTTCTCTACCTCTCTACTGACTCATCCTATAGATACAAAGGATATTTTTACAAAAGGGGGCTCCTCGAGCTCTTCCCAACTCTCACCAACTCTGATTAATTACAATGAATTACATTGAATGGGCCATCTAATCC
>SNQJ01S0250214.1:16127-28340 GCA_010110895.2 Picea sitchensis
GTATAACTCCAAAAGTATATAACCTTTAACCCCTAAGACCTGTAACCCTAATATATAAGACTTGTAATCTTTAACTCCCATAAACCTTACCCCTATAAACTCTAATCCATATTACTTATAACCTAGATCCATATAATCACTAACCTTTATAAACCTAAACCCTTGACACTTGTAGCTTAAATTTCAATCCCTATATCTCTTCCATAATCCCTACAACCCTTATCACCTCCAACTCATTACCTTTATAATCACCCTTGACCAACACAACCCTAGAATTATAAATGATGTACCCCCTCACCCTTATAACCCCTATAACTTAAGCCACATCACCCCTATAATCATTACCTTTAACATTTACAATCAATATAAACATGTAATTCTAAATCATTATAACCTCCAAAACACTTAATGTTTAAAACTCTTGAATGTTAAACCTTATAACCACTAGTCCCTAACATATATAACCCTAACATGTGACCCATGTAACCCCTCATCATTTAAACGCTTAATATAAACCTTAAAGACATATATCCCATGACTCTTGTAAACCATAACACTAGCACATATATTCTTTAATGTCAATATGCTTAGCCATTATAACCCCTCCTAACCCTATATAACCTTAAATCTAACACATATCCCCTACAAATTATTACCTCTATCTCGCCTACACCCATAACACCTAACTATTATAACCATCATCACTCCTAAGCACTAAACTCCTAACATGTATAACTACTAACACTTATATATGATAATACCTAACTCTTTTGACTCCTATAACTCCTAACTCCTCCAAATCTCCACAGACCTATAAATTTTGACGTTCACATTCTTTATAACCCCTAACCACCATAAAACACATACTCTCTAACCCTTATAATCCAATCATCTATATTACCTCAAACCCTTATAACTCCTATCACAATTATCCTTGATAGCCTCTATCAATACCATCATGTAACCATGGGAACCCTTAACCTCTATAGCCCCTTACCTTTGTAACCCTTAGCCCCACTAATTAACTTATATAACCTATAATATTTAAACACTCTAACATATGCCCTTTTTTTGACGTTCACATTCTTTATAACCCCTAACCACCATAAAACACATACTCTCTAACACTTATAATCCAATCATCTATATTACCTCAAACCCTTATAACTCCTATCATAATTATCCTTGATAGCCTCTATCAATACCATCATGTAACCATGGGAACCCTAAACCTCTATAGCCCCTTACCTTTGTAACCCTTATCCCCACTAATTAACTTATATAACCTATAATATTTAAACACTCTAACATATGCCCTTAATAACTCTTAGATGTTAACCACTATAACCTTAACTACCCAAATTGTCACCTTAATTACACATATAACCACTATAAATTCAATTATTTCTATATCCCATAATCATTATAAACATTATAACCACTAACCTTTATAACCCCAATAAATTTAATTTGTAACCCTTATAATCTATAATAACTAACACTTAACCTATATAACTTATATTACAAGGGTTATGAATTTATAACTTATATTACACCAAACACATATATTAATAAATTCATAACCCTTGTAATTCTTGACCCATGTAACTTTTGATTTCTAATGTGTTAAGCCCATGTATCCTTGACATTTCAAGAACAAAAAAAATGAGTAACTAAGATATTGGGCTATGATTTTAAAATTGTCTATAAAAAGGGGAAGAAATGTTGTGGTAGATGCAATCCTCAAGAAAGATGAAGATGTTGAGTCTTTCTTTGTGCTATCTCGACCATCCAACCCATTGGATAATAGAAGCAAGGATGAATGGAAAATGACAAAAAGTTTGAACTCTCATTCAAAGGTTGGAGTGGGATTCTGCATCCGATATATTTACATGTAAAAATGATTCAATGGTACAAAGATCGCTTATATTTTATGTAAGAACTCCCAACTCAAACAAAGGTACTATTGGAATTGCACAATTCTCCAATAGGGTACCTGGATTTTTTGAAACCTACCATAGAGTCAAGAAGGATTTTTTGGATGGCCTTAAAACTACTGGAACCAAAGGTTTGTAGAATGTGGTTCTACAACAAAATAAGGTGGAAAACAATTAAGACCTGTGTCTTTTACAACTACTATCCATCCCAAGTCAACAATGGGAGGAGGTTTCCATGGATTTCACTACACTGCTACTAAAGTCCATGGAAAGAGTGCTATCATGGTGATTGTTGATAGATCTGAACACCAATTATGCACACTTTGTGCACTCTCTGTCCTTCAAATCTAGTACAGTTTTGCCACCAAGATTCATGGAGACAGCCTAAAAGCTAAGCATGGAAGCCCAAAGATTTATTGTAAGTGACAGAGATCCCATTCACTGACATTTTTGACAGAATTATTTTCTGTTTGGGTACTCAATTGTCCCAGCTCATCCTATCATCCTCAATCCATTTTGGACAACCAGATAGTGAACAAATGTGTGTAGGCTACTCTTCACAGCTTTGAGCCATAAACAAACACAATGGT
Source organism: Picea sitchensis (assembly GCA_010110895.2). Lineage (NCBI taxonomy): Eukaryota > Viridiplantae > Streptophyta > Pinopsida > Pinales > Pinaceae > Picea > Picea sitchensis. Next base: position 18,655 of record SNQJ01S0250214.1, read on the forward strand.
TCAAATGGTTGCCCTTTGGCGTAATGGAGGTATAATACTTCCTTTCACACTCTGCGAACAAAATGACACCATTTATGGTACTTTATGGATACTAGTTCTCCTTCCATCACTTCTTCTAAAGAAAAATCTAAGGTTCAAGCACGTGACTCCAGATGGAACAAATGGGCGATCAACATCAGAGGAAAGAAGCTCAACAGTAGGATTGGGTATTTTTAAGACTACAACCATACAAACATATGTCCCTCAAGGCTTCTAAGAAGGATAATAAATTATCACCAAAGTAATATGGCCCTTATAAGGTGTTGCAAAGATTGGTACTATGGCATGCCAATTGGAGCACCAAGATCTTCACAGTACAATTCCAACATGTTTCATGCTGAAGAATATAGGTTTACAAAGATCCTAGCTCAAACTATATTAAGGAACTTGATCTAGGAAGGAAAAATCATATTGGATCCTAAAGCCACACAAGAATTCACTAACCTGAGGAATAGGATCCATTTCAGAGTATCTCATAATTAAATGGAGGAAACTACTAACAAGATCCCAATTTTTCTAGGGAAAATAAGTCTTTATACATAATCATCCATATTTACTCAAGCATTTTGGACAACATTTGTCTCAAGGGAGGGGCATGTTAGTCTCTATTGACAATTATTACCCCTTAATTAAAGGGACATTAGATTAGTAATGTTATTCTTGGATTTATGTCTGCCTTTGAAGCCATTAGTTGTAATTTCATAATTCTCCTAGTCACTCATATATGAAGGAGACATTTCCATTTTCAATCATCTTGTACTTGAACATTTTGCTATGGGGTAAAATGAGGTTGCCTCTTCAAAGAGGCAAGTTTATCTGAAAATATCTCTTTTCAAGGCATTGAGGACTTTTCCTAGGTTTTTCTTTTCTATGCTATATTGATGTTTCTATTCTTAATATTGCCACCAATCGCTACACTCCTAATTCTTACAACTCTATCTCTAACTCAGATAGTCACAAATAATCTCTACTATTTAACCCATTGAACCTATTTTTTCATAACCCATATATGAATCCTTATAATCATTAACATGTATGACTACTAATACAAATAATGTTTAAACCTTAACGCTTGAATTTTGTACCCCTTAACACTTATTACCATATATACCACCTCAATCACACACATATAAACCTCTAGCCCTTAATAATTTAGTAACCATTACAACTACCCCACTAAAAATTAATTTGTAACCCTTCTAAACCCTAACACCTGACACTTAAGCTTGGTATAACCACTAACACCTAACACTTAAATCATATAACCACTAACACCTAACTCATATAATCTTAAGACGTGATCCTAACTCTTAACACTTATATCCCCAACTTATTAACCCTTATGAAACTTAAATCCTTTATCACAAAATCCATAGCTCCCCAACCTCTTAACCCTACAGGAAATTTAAAATCCTTTTGTTTCACAAAATCCTATATCCCTAATATTTATAAACCTTTTACATATATATCCTTTTAATTAATCATTAATATTAATAAGCTTGACCACTAAATAAATACTAATACCTATCACTTTTTTAATCTTTAAGCAATATAACCACTAACATATATAACCTATAATTCTTATGATTGTACTTCCCACCTTTCATCCAAGATCCTAATGTGATCGTGTTTAAATTCACCTCATCCAAAGTGGCTCTCTCGATCCCTATTGGAACCTCAAATTACATAATCCACAGGTATTCCATGAAAACCCTCCTTGCGCAACTTAACACTGTGCTTAGCCTTACGTCTCCATATGACCACAACCGGGTCTTAGCACAAGCACCTTCACAACTTCCAAGTTCATGAGTCGATGACCTCAAATCCTCTTTCTCCAAGCATCACCAAAAAATGCACATGGGTATGGCTCCTCCTTTTTTAGTGCCTTCCACACATAACCTCCGGTTAGGGCTAAGTGCTAGTACTAATCACTTACTTCTCGAGTTGGAGAGTTAGACCCTCGTGTTCCTCCTCCTTTGTGAACTCAAGCACTTTATAACATGGTGACCCTTCAAGGTGATGTACACCACTGTCATTTAATACTTCCACCATTTCTATGTGCTCTATGTTTGCTTAATTTATCAACCACGTGGTCCCCATCTAACGGATGTGAAATGTCTTCACACTCTAGCCCTCTATGCTCGAGTTAATTTCAGCAACTTTAGCATCAAGGTGCAACTCTCATTCAAACTCTATACACGCGTAGCTGCAGGCACCAAATCCCACAACTTCCTCTTTCCTTCCTCGATCATCTGCTCAAGTTTAATCGCACCCTGGACTCTCAGGGGTTTAAAGAGAAAATAAATCTACCTCCACCATGATACTTGAATTACCTAATGGACTTAGATTCACGAGATCTATCCTCTTGTGCTTCTCCTCCTGCTTTCTACTGGACATAGATTCAATGACCTGCATCTTGGCTTCTCCAACCTGATCTAATGGAAGTTGTGCTCTACCTTGAGCATGGCCTTCTTCCTTTCCATTGGAATATTTATTTCTCCAAAAAGCCTCGGCCTTTGTCTCTACTGCAAATCCTATAACCTTGGCTCCCACCTATATTCTAAGAGGAATTCCTACTCCTAATATTTATTTCTCTGAACCTCAAAAGTTCCTTCAAACTCTGCAACCTCTTGCAGGACCTTTTCACAAAATGGTGTTATCTCTTTTGATCTTATCTGTGGCTTTGACCTCACAGTGTCTCTCGCCCTTTCTCTCCTTCAAGGGGTGTAAGTGCCCTCTGGAAAATTCCTAACAAGCATGTTTTTACCGAGCCTGGCTGTGGTGCTCAAAGAGTTCTCGGTGAGTGTCTCCTTCTATGACACTTCTTGTCTCTAACTCCTAGTGCAAGAGAGTTATTCTGGTGCACTCCCTTTGCACTCACTACGCACCTTTTGGTAGATCTTTCACAGAATCTTCAAGACTCTATCTTCACCTAACTCACATAGAGTTCCTTTGAAAATTTGGTGCATCCACTCAATGCCCTCTGCAGTAGAGTCCACAAAATTCTCGAAATTTTATCTTCCTCAAGGTTCCCTCTCATCTATTTCTTCCTTCCCAAGGTGTTCAAATAACCTTGGAGGCCTCCTCCCTTGAGTTAATGACTTCTTTGGTGCTCCTCCCCGGCACTTCTTTGTCTAAATTCTGTAGAATTCAAAAGTGTTATGTCATGAAACCTCTTTCATGAAGCCACAAAAAACTTAATGAAAATCAATAGTAACCTATAGATAGGAAAATATATATATCCCTGCAAATGCACATTTAAGATACATATACAACATATCATAAAACACATAAAAAAACATTCACTAACATACACGAATAACATGTAGAAAACCACTCCCATTGTATTAATATGTAATGCTTCTTTACAATGTGAGCTCAATAATCAACAAAGTCACGCTTTCTCTTCTCTCTATCTTCCCCTGCTCTTCTCACTTCTACTCCACTCTTCCTATATACAAAGGATCTTTTACAAAAGGGGGATCCTCGAGAGCTCTTCCCTCCATCTCACTAACTCTCATTAATTACAATGAATTACATTGAATGGGCCATCTAATCCTAATTGGATCTAGATCCCCATCAACATGTCAGCCATTAAATGACTATAATTGCCAACATTTTCAAAGGCATGCCTTAGCTCTATCAATCTACAAACATTTAATACATTTTCAAAATTTGAAAACGAGAGGTTGCACCTCTCTCCTTCCATTGAATGCACGCTTTGATGTGTTATCGGCCGATGAAATAGTTGTCTTGGGATTTATGTGGATGAGGGAATGAGATCTTAGGGAATGGATGGACGGAATGGAGTGGAGGAATGGAATGGAATGGACGGAGGACGGACGGAATGGAGGACGGATGGATGGATGGATGGATGGATGGACGGATGGATGGACGGAGAGGAATGGATGGAGTGGATGGATGGATGGAGGAATGGAAGGAGGGATGGAGGATGGATGGATGGATGGAGGAATGGATGGATGGATGGACGGATGGATGGATGGAATGGATGGACGGAATGGAGGAAGGATGGAGGAAGGATGGATGGAAGGAATGGAGAGGAAGGATGGATGGAGGAGATGGATGGTAAGGAAATGGACGGATGGATGGAGGAAGGAGCCGGAGGATGGAAGGAGGATGGAATGGATGGATGGATGGACAGGACGGAAAGGAAAGAAGGAATGGATGGATGGATGGATGGAATGGATGGATGGAATGGGGATGTATGGAAGGATAGCCGGAAGGATGGACGGATGGATGGATGAAGGATGGAAGGATGGACGGAGGATGGAAGGATGGATGGAAGGAAGGATGGATGGAGGAAGGATGGACGATGAATGGATGGAGGAAAGGATGGATGGATGGAATGGAATGGCCGGATGGATGGATGGATGGATGGACGGATGGATGGACGGATGGATGGATGGAATGGAAGGATGGAGGAATGGAAGGATGGAGGAATGGACGGATGGATGGATGGAATGGATGGATGGAATGGATGGAATGGATGGAATGGGAGGACGGACGGAATGGATGGATGGATGGAATGGAATGGAATGGACGGATGGACGGACGGAATGGAATGGACGGACGGATGGACGAGGAGGATGGATGGAATGGACGGAATGGACGGATGGATGGATGGAGCCTGGACAGTGGATGGATGGATGGAATGGAATCATTAACTATTGCAAAGCATGCCACTTTTAATCATTAACTATAACCTCTTTCATGACCATTAACCACTACAATCATCAACTATTATAAAACATAACACTTCTAACCATAAAAACTATCACCCTTAAACTCTAAACATTATAACCACTAATATAACTCTTATCCCTTATACATATAATGACCACTAACCCTAAACCATTATCACCCCTAACAACTAGACAATTAATGCTTATAACCCCAATCAAAATAACTTGTAACACTTATAACCATTTATCACTAAAACATTTAAATCCATTAACTCTTTAATTTAGTCCCTATAACTCTCAATCCAATGACCTATCTAATCCCTAATCCTTAAAACTCATATCCATAACCCCCTATCATTATAATTCTAATATCCTCTATTCTATATAATTTTTTATCACCCTTATCACTCCAAACCCTTATAATCCATATCATTGTTAACCCCTGCCAACTATATTTCTTATTTACATTAACTTTATAACAACTAAATTTTATAACACCCATCACCCCTAACTCACCTTATAAACAATAATTAGTATACACCTTAAGCATTGAGAGTTATAACCTTTTAAACCCTTATAACTCTAATATATATAATCTAAGTTTCATGCTTATCCCCACTTATACTATAACTACGTAACTCATATAACATGTAACCCTTAATTATTAACACCTATAAATTATAACCCTTACAACCTCTCATTTATATAATCCATATATTTATAACAATTAATTTAAATAACCCTTAACCACTAATATATAATCCCTAAATCCTATAGACACTAACCATTTACCCATAACACATATAACCTATGACTTGTGTCCTCCCTACCAAAGAATATGCCCTGGCAAGGTGGTTCAACTAATTGAAGCACTTTGGGTATAATCCTTAATAACAACTCACTCTTATAATTCATAATCCCTGAACCTGTGTAACCCTTGAACCATATAAAATTCACCCATGACCCATATAATTCCTCTCTCCCCAACTAGTATAACTCCCCTAATATAGAACTTATAACCCCTAACACCTTGAAACCATAACAATTAACCCCCTTATAGATTAATATAAATATACAAGCCCTAACATTGAAATGTTAACCCATGGTACATTTATCTCCTTATATAAATTTGTAAACACTTACGATCATACTTCTATAAACTCTAAACCATATAACATATAATATTTAACTAACTAACACTATGAACACCCAATACTTAATCCTTGTAACCATTCATCACTTCAACACTTAACCCTTATAAATCTCTAGAACTTGTAATCCATGATATTATAACCATTATAACATTAATACTAATATTGATATCCTCTAACCCCAATAACACCTAACCTTCACAACCCATTCTAACTCATAACCCATATAATCTCCTATAATCTTGAATCACTATAGTTCATTATCAGATCTAATCATTAACACCCATGACCCATTCTCTAACCACTAAATCTTCTTAAATCCAACCTATAAGCTATAATATTTAGCCATGAAACCTATGTCACCCATCAAGCCCAACTACTAACCCTTTAAATCATAAGCACTATAAGACATTATAACTAACCCTTAAAATTAAACACTTATATCCCTAATTAATTATTAATCCATATCACTTATAATCTCCTAACATTTATAACCCCTACACTTATCAACAATATTACAAACAACCTATACATATCATCCCTATTCCCCGGCACATATAATTGTTAACCTCTATAACCACAAATTGGTAACATTATAACACTTAACCCCTATAATTTGTAATCTATATAACCTTTATAAACAATAATAATTGACCCGTATAATATCCAACACTATAAATCATAATATAACCCCTAACCTTATAGCATGTTATCTTCATAATCCATACCACATATAATGCTTATAATCACTAGCATCGATAATGAATAATACATATAGCCCATATAATTCCCACCTATAAAATTCTTCAACCTTAATCCTTATAATACTTTAACATCTAAAATTAAACATTATAAAACTTATCATTTATAGGGCCTAATAAAATCCCTAATCCACATAATTATAAATATAAAACCTACCCACTATAATCATACATAATCATAAATACAAAATCTAACCACTATAATCATACATAGTCATAAATATAAAACCTAAATATTAGCCAATATAATATGAACTATCCATGAACCCTATAATACCTAAAAAGAAAATTCCAAAGGAAAATTATACTAATATATTAATATGTTGTTCTCAATATACAATCATGTCATGCTGATATATCCATCCTCCAAAAAGAAATGAATTAGATCAACATATTTCCATGATGGAAATATACCTAAAAATTCTAAAATTAAGTATCGGGGCTGATGTATACAAAAAGGGAACATGTTCATTGACTAATACCATAAAGGATAGAAATGCAAAGAAAGTGGGGGATCCTCATGGCCATCCTCCCATTTACTATAATGTATCCTTCCTTCCGAAACCTGTAATGCAATCTTTGATAGAGCATCTACCTACATATTCTCTTTCATGTATATATGATCAAAATTGATGTTAGTGAAGAGGGAAATGAGTTATATGTTCTTTTTCTTCCATCCCATGAGAGATGTTACTTGTAAACTGCATAAGTGGTTTATCTAGTCTATGACAATCTTTGAATCCCCTGGGACATGTAAACATATTATGTTTAATCGGAGTGATAATGTTAAGATGCCCAAACCCTAAGAAGTTATGCCCCGGTGTTGGAGCCCTGCCCACAATTTAAGGTCCATCTATAGGAAGTCTTACCTATAGTCTTTATAACACCCCTTCCACACAAAGTGTACCATTAAGTTGTGTAGCTCCATCAAACCAACAAATATTATCCAAAATAATGTCTAGAGTCTTCTTTATCCTATTATGTGTCCTTCTTTGCAACTGGCAACTGGATGACTTCATCATCCCTCTGATTTGGATACAAAACCTCACAGCTGAGGGTAAACAACTATCAAAGATACATTTGTTTCTTTTTAGCCACAAATACCAACATACAATAATTGGTAAAGTTTTGTATAATTTCTCCACCTTTACCCAATCTTCAAAGCAATTGTTTAATGAATTTCCTCCCCATTTTGTGGCAAGATTATAAGCAATATGTAAATTTTTCCACAATTTTAAAGTGAATGGATAGTAGATGAAAAGATGCAAGATAGAATCCTCATCCCTAAAACAGAGTGAATAGATGCTCGGGCCATACCAACTCCTTTTTTGTAAAGAGTTCAAGTGAGGATTTAAGTTCCAACACTAACCGAAAAACAAGTTTGATTTTGTAAAACAAGTCCCAAGTCCATAACTATATTCTCCATGTAGTGATCTGTTGTGGCTAGAGTTTAAAAGCTAAGGCATTGTAAACATTCTTTGCCTGGATAAATCTCGACTGGTCACCACCTGGCCACAATAAAATATCTTCTCTAGAACGTAGCTGGACACTCGAATAGATAAGTGCCCTTATATAGGTTTCCATTCCAATGCCAAAATTCCCGAAAGTCCCAAATCTTCAATGGACCTCCATTGATCGCTAATATAGCCCTCAGATGATTGGAGCTCGCTTATACAAATAGCTTAATATTTTGTATTTTTAACGCCAATAAAAGCTCCTGGGATAGAATAGTTGTGTTACCAATGCCTAGAATTTTATCCAAACCAATAAGTATAGAGAAACCATTTTTGGGCTTCCAACTCAACCAATGGGTAATGAGTGGCAGCGAATTCATCAGGTTTTTCCAAAATTGAGTGGCCAATGGTTGAATAACCTGGGCAAATCTAAGCCAAGTAGCCACGGGTACGTAAGGGAGATATTTGTCTTTGATCACCCAGTTCCAGATTTCGTCCTCCATCAAGACTCTCTATAGAGAGTTGGCTGCTAATGCATGATTGAAAATGAAGAGGTTTGTGAGACCCTAGCCTCCCAAAGGTTTTGGTTTTTCACTGCACTAAATCGCAAGAAAGATGCATGACATGTTCTTTTACGATCCCCCGTCTAGAGAAAGTCAAAGATAAGTTTACGGATCTTTGTGAGAACCGCGATAGGAACCGCCGCAAGTGCCATCTAAAAAATTGATTGTGTTTCCAAAACAACCTTTACTAAGATGCACCAGCCTCCCAAGGTTAACCAATGGTTACACTAATGTTTGCTTTATCCTACTTTCAAACTTTATAAGTAGCCATCTACAGTATTCAAAATAGGTTTTTTCAGCTTTAAGAAAATACCCCAATTATTTAAATCCCAGTGCCAACTCCATGAAATTATAAGCAAATAATTCATTAAAACTCACCAAGTTAGCATCATCAACTCCCGCATAATGGAAAGTAGATTTATTATGGTTAATTCTTAGGCCCAAAGCACTATATAATTGATCCAGAATGTTCTTAACCAATTTCCATTTTGTAGTTGTTTCCTTTGTCATGATGAGCACATCATCGACAAATATAAGGTGTAAAATTTTAACAACTATAGAAACCTTAACCCTGGTCGGATTTCCAACCTCTTGACCCTGTTTCAACAAGATGTTAAGACTTTCCATAATTAGGATAAATAATAATGGCAAGAGTGGACAACCTTGTCGAAGACCACATTCAATGTTGAAGAAAGTCAAGGTCTCCCCATTTATCAGCACCGCGAAAGATGCTCTAGTCACACAACTCATGATCCATGAAATAGAAGAAACAATAAAACCAGTTTGAACAAGAATTAAATGGAGGAAATCCCAACTAACACAGTCATAATCCTTTTTCAGATCCAACTTTAATAACAAAGTTATTTTTTTTTTATATAATGTGAATACATTCGTGTGTCATCCCAACGACATCCAAGATCTCTTTACCCTTCAAGAAACCCAATTGTCCAGCCGACAAATCCCTTGAGAGAATAGGTTTGATTCTATTGGTGATCACTTTGGAGATCAGTTTATA